>OY755194.1:8715893-8917744 GCA_963576735.1 Bedellia somnulentella | reverse complement strand
ATCTTCTTTTCACTGTATTATTATATAGATATTTTGTTAAATGTGTAAAAAGACAAATTAAATCTTTTTATTTTATTTTTTTTTTTTTTTTATTATTCTATGTGCTCATCCCAAAAGGCCGGGAGCGTAACTGAGATGATTAATTGAAAAATCCCTAAGTTTTGCTATTTTGACGTGTAGTGCCGGCTTAGAATGTCACTACCCTTTTCTACCCTCGGGTGTCGAAAGAGGCGACTAAGGGTATTGAGGTTTTTAAGGGATATTTGGGCGACGCGGCCGGAGACCATCACAATGATACTTTATTTCTACCATCTTGACCCTATCAACTTCGAAATGTGGCTAAGGAGTTTCCACCTCTGAAATTTTGGGATGTATGATGTACGGACATATCTAGGATAGGAAAGCTAGAGCTTCAGAGCTAGAAACTCGTCAACCACATTTGCAAGTAGACAGCAGCACACGGCGCTGCGGCTGCGACACCAGCCAGCCGGCCGGCAGCGAGCACAGTAGGCGGACCGCCGACCAAATAGCGGTATTCTACCATTTTTAATTAGAAAGCTGTGTAGTGCCGGATTAGAGTGTCACTACCCCTTTCTACCCACGGGTGTCTTAAGAGGCGACTAAGGGTATGGGGCTTTTAAAGTTACATTTTGCCGATGCCGTTAGAGACAAGAATCAGCCATCGATTCATCTTCTCACGAAATATTGAAATGACTTTTTGAGTCCAACAGGCATTCTTCAATAGTAATACTATTTTCAATTCTAAAGACTCTTCATTTTTTCCCCTATTACAATAAAGTAATGACGTGATCAAACGTATATACACACTTGACTTCTTACGTACTGCACTTGTGTTTGAACTAACGATAATAAATAAGAAACAGAACAAAGCAAGGCGTTTGACCGACAAGATCATTAGAATATCAATTAACGACAATAGGGGCTCAAGAACGTTACCTTGAGACACCTGTTTTCTACACACCTGTGAGTGTGGGAATTTTTCGGAGTGTGGTTTCAAATAACTTTGTGTTTAAAGGATCATAAAAGAAAATCCGAATTATAAACAAAATATATATGTATAAATAATGTACGTACATACAAACATACATATTCTCACGCCGTTAGTTCCCATTGGGGTAGGCAGAGACTATCGATCGCCACTTTTTACGATCCTGGCAAACCTCTCTGGCTTCGTTTACATCCATCAATCTTTTCATACGCGCTCTTTTATTCTTCATACTGCGGACACCTGCCTTTTTGAGCATAAATAATGTGTATAAATAAATATGATATGACACTAAGGCAGGTAATTTTATGCAGACGTTAAACTATTAAAGGGGAAAAAACATAAATCGACTTTTGCAATACTTGACAAATCAAATCAATTTACAATTTGTTATGGGTCCCCAGCCACCTCACCCAACAATCACTTAAAAAGCCTCTACACCCTAATTCGCCTAGTGGGAAGAACTAACTTAGTACCATTTTAAGCCCCTACTCAACAGTGTGGTGTGAAAGATGATATTGTAAGAAAGATAGAAAAAGGAATGTTGAGATGGTTTGGGCACATAGAGAGAATGGATGATAGAAAATTGGTAAAAGGGATCTATAGAGCTAGTGTGGATGGTAATGTTAGTAGAGGACGACCACGGAGAACACACTTGGACCAAATTGAGAGTGTGCTCAAAAAGGCTGGCGTCCGAAGTATGAAGAATAAAAGAGCATGTATGAAAAAATTGATGGATGTAAACGAAGCTAGAGAAGTTTGTCAGGATCGTATAAAGTGGCGATCAATAGTCTCCGCCTACCCCAATGGAAACTAATGGCGTGAGTATATGTATGTATGTATGTACTCAACAGCTCTGCTATGTGTCAAAACTGAGGGCAGATTTCTAAACCAGGACATTAAAATCCTGAGCTTAAAGCTTTAACCGTCAGGCCATGGAGGTAGTTATTAAATAATTTCTCATTCTTACGCTAACATACATAAAAAAACACATAATCTATATCTAAGGCAGGTGTCCGAAGTATGAAAAATAAAAGAGCATGTATGAAAACATAGACGGATGTTAACGAAGCTAGAGAGGTTTGCCAGGATCGTACAAAGTGGCGATCGATTGTATCTACCTACCCCAATGAACTAACGGCGTGAGTGTATGTTTGTATGTATGTACTTATAATCTAATAATTTCTAGTACATTTTAGCTAGTTTTTTAAAAACAAATTATGTAGATACAATCGCTATTAAAGGTGTTCAAACAATAAACTGACCACGGAAGTAAGATATGCGGGCACACCTGTTGCACCCGTCTTGCATATTAATTTTACATTATAGCAATTGCTTTATGTTCTTGTCTTGTTTTAATTGAACAAGTTATGTATGCTATTTACCATCATAATACATTTTGTATTAATTTAACTTGGATTATGTTTCTAGGACTTATGTTTTATTATCAAATAGTATTAGAAAATATCAAACGAATAAAATTCACGTGTCAGAGTGTTTGACACCAAACAACTCCGAAACGGATGAATCAATTTAAATGAAATTTTGCAGACACATTCGGTAGTACTGAGAATTGGTTTATAACTATTTTTCATACTCCTAAGTGATAAGGGTTGTACCAGTCCCAGTACCCTTAACATTTTATTTTTATTTTATCTATTGGAAATTCCCTACAAATAATTTATATGGCCAAAAACTATTGCTGGTTCAGCTAGTATTCTGTATGATGGTAATATCTCACCTGATGTTCAGGGTTATTCACGACGACAAATCCAACGAGGGTAATCAGATCCAAAACCATAGTCTCTGATAGACTGTGATCTAGGCGTTGAAGGTTGCCTGGTGAATAAAATATAACTTGTAAAGAATAGACTGCGAAATCAAATCCACATTTTTATATTAGTGTACGAATTACGAATCATATTCACGTACGGTGTACGAACCTATCTGCATGCAGTTCTTAATTTTTTGGTACCACAGTGGTGAAAGGCACTGCCTCTAAAGAAAAGAGACAGGGGTCAAATCATCAATCAGGGCTTCAGCAATAAGAGGAGAGGTAAACCATCGCTGAGTAATTCACTGAGGAAAATCACAGAGTCAGTGATAATGTATTCTCACAAAACACTGACAGGTCTGCTCTCTATAACGTGTGTAGTCTCAAGACAAGGCCACATTAATGTTACGCAGTATTCAGCAGTATAAGTACCTCTGCCATTCCTTCTCCTTCGGTTCGAATAGAGTTGAACCGAGTCTCTTTCGAGGTGGTTAACGGTGAAGGAAAATATCTTGATAAAACCCACACGCCTTATCTTGAACCAAGCAAATGCATCGCTCAAACACAAAATGACCACATATTCATACACCAGAATATGACATGTTGTTTAACTATACCACTGCATCTACCATCCATAATAAACCACTCACGATTCGACTGATTCCTCGGCGTCTCCCGATCGTTAGGAGCGTGCTGCGATAGCAACCTCGACACCGCCGCTCGGAACTCCAGAGGCCATCTGCCTTCGCCGAATGCCTCCTACAACAATCGTATGTATTTTAGTTTTATCATAAATATGTAGGTATATTCATAGTTATATATTCCAAAAAGGGATAGCCTAGGGGTTTAGAAATGGACAATTTTTTAGTAATGGAAGTTGAGTGGGGAAAAGTTGGTAAAACTTTATTTTACTATCTTCGCTCGGAACTCCAGAGGCCATCTGCCTTCGCCGAATGCCTCCTACAACAATCGTATGTATTTTAGTTTTATCATAAATATGTAGGTATATTCATAGTTACATATTCCAAAAAGGGATAGCCTAGGGGTTTAGAAATGGACAATTCTTTAGTAATGGAATTTGAGTGGGGAAAAGATGGTAAAACTTTATTTTACTATCTTCGCTCGGAACTCCAGAAGCCATCTGCCTTCGCCGAATGCCTCTTATGACGTTTGTATGGAATTTAGTTATACGGTACATATGTATGTATACCCATAGTTATATATTCCTAAAAGGTGTAGCCTAGGGATTTAGAATTGGATTTTTTAGACACTTATGAAGTTGAGTGGGGAAAAGATGTTGAAACTTTAATTTACTATCTTCGCTCGGAACTCCAGAGGCCATCTGCCCTCGCCGAATGCCTCCTACGATCATATGTATTCTAGTTTTACCATAAATATGTAGGTATATTCATAGCTTCATATCTCAATTAAAGGGTAGGGGTAAGGGATTTGATTGTACATTAAAGGTTGATTGGTGATGGATTTCGAACTACATCCACTAGAATTAATTAAAAAGCCCCTATACTCCATAGTCGCCTTTTACCACATCCACGGGAAGAAATGGGTAAGTACTTTTTTAAGCTGGCACCACTATATTGCTATGCAATATATCTACAAAAATAACACCATAGGATAAGGGAAATATAGATAGTAATGTAGGGTTAGAATAGCATTATCCTATGCCTTCTCGTGAGTGTTCATAAAATGCGAATAAGAAATATTTGAACTATTAAAATATTTTTGAGCTATGTAGCTGGAGACCCATCACCCACCATCCTAAATTTAACAATCTTTTCGCCAGTCAACTCCAAAAGTCGCTAAAGATTTTGAGATTCTAAATCTCTTGCTATAACGGTTTATAGCCGTGACCATTTGTAAGTATCTTTCTTCCTGAAACACTATCAAATTCCCCCGACCAAGTTTAACAGCATCCGAAATCTCGGCTCATCCGCCCACCGTAGCAAACGTGGAGAGGTCACGAGGGTAATTGAGCGAACGATCACGTGACCGAGACCATTGCCGACTTTGGTAACTGGGAAACTTGATTTGAGATCCCGTGACCGAGACCATAACCGGGAAAGGAAACTAGGAAACTTGATTTGCGACCGGTAGCCGAGATTCGGTCGGCAGGGGAGTGTAACGTACTTGAGAGTTTTGATGTGAAAGACCGCTGAGTGAAAAGTTCGGGTTGTAACCTGTTTGAGAAGACTCAAACTCACGCTGTATATCCGCACTTAAGGAGAGAAATTACTATTTCTATTAAAATAGTGTCCCCCAACACCTTCAACTCGAATGCGAAAAGAATGGTCTCAAAAAAGGAAAGTTTAATGCAGATAATAATGCACTGGTGTGAAAACATTTAAAGAAGAGCCGTTATGTCTTCTTTTTGTAACCTTATCATTACCTTAATGCAAATAAAGTGTTTATCCATACAAACATATTGGCACGGTTATAAATCCCAAAAAGGGTGGAATATACTAAAAAAATTGATGGCTGGTAAACCACATAGCCTAACAATCACTTAAAGAGCTCCGAACTACCTAATTCTACGTCACCCGTGTGAAAAAATGAGTTAGTGCTATTCTAAGTCGACACTATATAAGTAAAATTTATCTATTTTTCATCATCACCATCCACAATGGACAGCAAATAGACATGAGCAATCTTTATTTTATATCATTTTAGCTACGAAATTATAAGACTATAGAATTTTAAAAAGAGATTATATTTAAAATTCTGCTTAACAGCAACAGCAAGACAGAATCATCATTTCTATAATAACTACCAAAGCATTGCATACATAGACATCGAAAGACAACAACATATCTTCATTCTTTACGCAAACATCCCGCCCTCATATTCGCAAACACAAAAAAAAACTATTATCATCTGCGGCCCGCCGCAAATAAACTTATAATTTTATTTATAATCCATTACTGACAAACAAACAGTTGTGCCCCACTCCTGTGGGAGTCCAATTATTCCTGCTATAAAATGGGGTAATGCAGACATCAAAGCTTATCCCGGGAATCGAAGCCCCGTCCCCAGAGATCTTGCTCTTAATGCGTTGCTACTCGATATGCTTCGCGGAAATTTACTGAGTCTTTTTTCATTAGGTTTTGTTTATTTGATATTCATATTTCTGTATGTATTTGATTAGCTACATTAAATACGTTTATTTAAATTCATATTTGGAGTGTATTTTAATAAGATACTGAGATGTAAAGGCAGGTTTTTCAATATGTGTGTTGGTCCAACTAAACTAGAACTACTTTAGCAGCTCTTAAAAAGGCTTATTATTTATTTTTTTCTGTTTTCAAATGTAATTAAATGTTATATAGAAAGAAATAGTTCGGTAATGCATTACGAGAAAAGACAATATAAAACGCATCATAAGGAAAGAAGAATTTTTGTCATTCTTATCACTAGTTTCTATTGGGATAAGCAGAGACCATCGATCGCCACTTTCTATGTTCCTAGCCAACCTCCTGAGCTTGTTTTTCATACACCAATCTTTTCAATAAACGTACATTAATCCACTTCTCACTTCACATTCAAAACCTATATCCACGCATATTTCACTAAAACTGCAGTACACAGTATTAGCTACAACACAAATCCTACAATACAATGCGCATACACGTACAAGAGCGGCGCAAAACCAATATTATCACAATACATCAAATTAAATATTATACGGAACCCCCGGTGTAATCGCTGACGAGCGCGGCACGTGCGGAACGCTAATTCTGTTAGAGGTCTTTGGAATGGTTTTCTAGTTTATTTATGTAAATTGGTATGAGGATTGGATGAGGAAAAGTTATTTTTACTATCGTGAGGATACTTCCATGGCTAAGTTGTTCTTAGTTTTGTGACAGTGTATTCGTACAAAACGGCCATAGGCCTGAACCCTGTCACGCGCGTCCATCATCTTACAAAAACCAGATGAAAATTATGTCAAGTGATTTTCAGAAGTATTAGTACCTCTGCCACCCTTTGGGCATATACGACTGAACGTTTGAGTTGACTCTTTATAAAAACTACATCAATAAGATTAATTAGGTGGCAGTGAGTATAACGTTATTTGGTAACGGTACAAAGGAGTGGGAGTCCGAATTGAGAAGAATAATGACGTATGAAAGATTCGTGAATGTTTATTAAACTAGAGAGGTCACTAGAATCGTACAAAGTGACGATCGATAGACTCTGTCTACCCCAATGGGGAATAATGGCGCAAGTGTATGTGTAGGTATTCAATATGTAATTTTTAATGTTTTTTGACATGAATTCCTCATGTGGGGATTATTACTCATAAATAAAAGATGTTATTAAAGGAAAGAAAAATTTCGACACTGGTGGGGTTCGAACCCGCGACTTTCGGGTATACGCCCCCGTCGTTCTGCCAACTGAGCTACAGTGGCAGAGCGACGGGGGTCGAAATTTTTCTTTCCTTTAACAACATCTTTTATTTATTCAATATGTACTACGTATTTACTACCATAATATATTTTCATTAAATATGCATTTAAGAATAATAATTGGACTTGTTTGTGCATGAAAACCTCATGTGGAAATTATTTACTAGTCAATTAAGGTAAGCAAAATTTCTACACCAGCGTAACTCGAACCCACCACATCCGGGTGTTCGCAACATTCCAGAATAATGTTCAAAATAGTAAGCAACCCTAACTATACACACAAGTCGTTTTAAGCTCCCAACAATAAAATTACACACTCGTATAAGAAATAAACAAAACGGAGAACCGAACAAAGAATCGAATCCCATCCTCCCCGAACAAACAAACAAACGCAGTGTCTGCACTACTCGCCAGGAGATTTGCAAACACACACACACACACACACACAAACTTTCCAACCATAATGTTAATATGGCATGGATGTGACTTTTAAGTTTGTATTTATATGCTGTAGAATTATATATAAGCATAGAACTCGAAAAATTTTATCACATTAATAATTAAATAAGAATAATATAAAGGAATAAGAAGACATTATAATGAAATAATGGTTGTAATGGCCCAAAATAGGATATGATATATAATAGCCAGAACTTTAGTATTAGAAATTCTTTAGCCACTTTTGGAAGTCGATAGGCAGAAATTGGAAAATAAAGATTGTTGGTGATGTGTCTCCAGCCACATCGCCCAGCAAAGTTCTTCAAAGGCCCCAACAAGTCATTTCTTAACACACCCCTAGAAAGAAATGCGTTAGAGCTGTTCTTAGCTGACTCTTGTCTATCATGGGTGTATATGTAAGACTAGCAAATGTTCATTGGTAAGAAAAAGTGCATAAAAATGGCTAATTTCGCAACCAGAGCGCATCCAAAACCTCATGTCACCGATACCCCTGTTTACCCTCGCCAAACAAGTCGTAATGATACTCGAGTTAATTAAGACGGCCAGTGCAAATACAGAAGGGCTCCGGTCGCATCGCAAATGTATGTCTGTCTGTTTGCCTTTGGGAATTACGTGCGGTAATTATTTGTTTAGATTGCTGTGGATATGGATGTGTCAGCGGTTTTTAGGCTACTAGATTCGGACGGAAGCTGTATATCAAACCCCGTTATCTATGAGGCAAGTTAGTGGAAATTGACCACAGATTACAACCTAATAGATTCCGCATAAAAGACAAATAGAGCTGAATAACCATCTTATGTTGTCTAAAAATTTTCCCTTTAGAAGCGATGGGTACTTAAATTTGTTGCTGACTTGTAGTCTTTAATATATTTTTTAACAACTAAATATTTTAGTGTAGGCCTTTATATTCTTCACACTTTGGACAACAGCCCTATTACTACATTTTCTATTTGATAATAGAAATGTGCTTTCGTGGCTGTTACTGTGGCACATTACCATCTTGGCTGGATTCGATTGTTTCACAAATTTACTTTCAGCCATTCCTCACTATATGACTTAATTAATTAGATTAACTGGGTTTCTTAATAAAATATACTGATTTTCTTTGTAATAACTAAGAGTACACTTTCCTATATTGAAGCGTAGACTAAATTCGTAGCTATATTCGCGGCTACGTTCGTGAGTGCGGCGCCGCGTTTTTATGTGTAATTTGCGTCTTAGCGAATAGTCAGCGTTGTTTTAATAATATTACCACTAAACCTGTGTTTTTTTTCCAAATAACTAAAACTGTCCTAAACTAAACAAGCACAGAAATACGACGTTATATAAAAAAAATAATTGACATCTGGAATAAAAAATCATTTTTTTTTATCCTTGTTATCTTTTTTTCAAAATATTGCATTCTTTTTTAACACATACCTGTACTATAGTATGATCGAGACACGCAATCGCACTCAACAGATGCACGGTGCGAGCGGCGCGCACGAACTCGCCGCAGTCGGCGCTCGCGTGCGAGTGCAGCGCGTTGTTCGCCGCCATGCTCGCGAGCGCGGCGCCGCGATCGAATAGCGAGCAGAATTCTTCACGCGAGCCGCATATACTGCCTGAGAGGCTCGCACGGAGACAGGATAGAGCTGATATACGTTCTTGACCCTGATAGGGATAAAATGAAACATAATTAAGCTGTGTTCAGGTAACTTTGGGCTCTGCGTTTGGATACCTAATAACTTTATTTAGCAATTGTTTTTTCATTGTTCCAAAAGTGGCTGAATTCTTTATATGTAATTACAATGTTTTATTCATGAATACCTCATGAGTAATTATTTATTAGTTCTTTGTGTGTCATTTCTTTACAAGTTACGTTTATTTTAGTTGCATATACTGTCCAATAGGCTGGAAACATGTCAATGGGCTGAAGTACGTTCTTGACCCTGAGGAATAAATTATTTATTGGTTTAGTAAAATTGGCGACATTCGTGGCCGAATGGATAGGTAACTAGGTCGAGGGTTCGTAACCCCGCAACACTTATGTGATGAGCGTTGTGTCTTAATCTTAGATGTCACTTACATATCGTGGATGTAGTCTCTTTTAACATAAGTCTTTGTACCTTACAAGGGGCTTACTTGATCAGTGTAATATATCTATATATTTATTTATTTAATTATCCTTCACTTACCGTATCAAGTTCACACTGATGACAAAGGTCGGCGCACACCGTCAACAAAGTTTGTATGTTCTCGCGCACCGTGCCGGCGTGCTCCGCGCGACACACTATACCGCTAAGACAAATGTAGCTGAAACAAATGAAGGTAACTTGTTAAAAACGTAATATCTTTTATTAATTTTCTCTTCTTTCTTTATTTTTAATTCTTTCTACCCACGGGTGTCTTAAGAGGCGACTAAGGGTATTGGGGCTCTTTATTGGATTTTTGGGCGATGCGGTTGGAGACCCATCACCGAAAACCTTAATTTTTCTATATCCAAAATGGCGGATGATACAAGATGGCGGAATGACTGTCATGCCAACACATTCTGGACAGCAACCTGTCCCCTAATAACACTAATTGCTGGGAAGATGCGGATTTACATACAACTAGTTTGCTTCTTCCGTTTCGTTTTGTTCGAAGTCGAAGCTTACCACTAGTGACAAATTCAAATAGAAAAAAACATCTTACAAACCATCATCGCAAGACATGCCCTAAAATTCTAAACCCCCAAAACTCTCAGGCTTTCTACCAGTCAAAAACGAAATCCAGTATTTTTTTAGAAGAAGTTACACTACATGATATTTTAATAAACTTTCCTAAGATCCAGAGGCTACAACCGATAAACAAGCTCGTCTAAAACAACACAATCGTCGTGTTGAAACAAAATCAGTTCCGCAAACTTTACCGAATAATCAATTTCGCGAGCAAACTTGCTGTAGAAGAGATTACATTATAATTAGTTATCTTTTTTTTTGGGGTACACTTTTCTTTATACTTGTTATAAAGAAAAAAGATGGTTTGTTTAGAAAACTACACTCTTCAGAAGTGAGTGGTATCATCACGGCAAATTTGATAAAAAGTGATTGAATAAATCTTTGTAATTTGAAGAACAACACTACCTATACAAAGCTGCGGCGGTCAACTCAGATTTTAAAACAACACTTAGTTGATAGTATAGTATTTACATATTTTCCTTTTGTGATTTTCAGTTTGCTTATATAACGCAGAGGAATATAATCTATTTAAGAAGAATCTGTTACAAAGGTTTTTTGCAAATATATAAAAAGGTGATTTTTTTATCTTCACTTTCTATGAGGCCTCATTTTAATCCTTTACTTATCCCAAAGCTTTCCACCACTCGACGGTAAAGCCGTGATATTAAATATATATATGAAATAAAATCCGTTGCCTTTAGCGACACAGGGTTAATTAATAAACGAACGAGCCCAATTTAGTAATGAAAGGGTTAAATTCAGCTCTGGGCCGTTAGCGACGGTGGGCCAGATTTGGTTTCATTTCACTAATTGAACAGGTATCATCTTTATGATTTATTTATTTATTAAAAAGAAACACTAGAAATAGCAAAAAGAATATAAGACTGAAGATGATAGCTAGTTTTATCTTTCAAATATCCAAGTTTTCTTCTTACTTGAAAATTATGGCAAAGGACTGAATCACTGCTAACCCCTTATGATATTTAGAGTGACTGAATAGCCTAAAGCACTCCTGAATAATGAAGTTTTTTGATTGTAAAAGATTCAGTTTTTTCAAAAATTAGCCCTTACAATTAAACAAAGTTACATACTTTACCTACATAAAATATTACTATAGACTAATTGCAAAAATTTAATAACAGGATACTTCTCAATAAACCAGGAAAGGAGAAAATCGGAGCTGATCTTTTCAGTAGATTTATTTTAGTTTTTCAGTTACTATTTATCTTTATAGAGATGTCCTAAGAGGCACCGAAGAATAAACGACCTGGATGGAAATCAGTTATATATTATTTTCCAATTTTAAAAATGACTGAGAAATCATTAATTTTATACACCGTTTATAAATCTGCGAGATGGAAAAGTGTAGAAGAGTGTTGAAATATTTTGTATGTTTTCTTAAAGCGCATAACACATTAAGGCCGCCGCGCCGGGCCGCCGACGGTTTTTTGGCGGTCTAGTTTTCATAAGTACATAGGTTAGACAATTTTTTTAAAATTTTTACCCCGACTGCTTGTGTCGCGGGCTTTGTCATACACACAAATCAAATACATGGAATACCACAATCGATTATGGATGAAAAACCCAAATCACCGAGCTTAGTTATCGAAGTGATTAAAAACTCAAAAAATAAACAAGCAAAAATACCAAAGAGTATCTAACAAATAAAACCTCTTACGAAGATAAAACAAAAACGTTGGCGCCGCCCGTGGACCGTCCGGAATTCGAATTTGGAATTCCTCGGCGATTGGTCGTTGAAATACTTTGGCCAATCAGAGAGCTTGAAAATTGATTTGTTCTTTTTTAGAACTTTAAATTAGGAATATCCGAATCCATATATCATGATTAAATAAGATTGGGAATAGAAGATTTGATCACGTAGTGAGTATGGGTGACAAAATCAATACAAAGTATTATTGTAAAAGCCGTTTTGTGCTGACTTAGAATGTCACTATCCCTTTCTACCCACAGGTAACCTTAAGAGGCGACTAAGGGTATGGGACGTTTTTAAGCGAATGGAGACCTATCACCAACGATACTTTATTTCTACCATCTTCTCCCCTATCAACTTCGAAGTTTGGCTGAGGAGTTTCTAGCTCTGAAGCTCCGGCTACACCTTTTTGGGATTTATGGCCGTGAGTATATGTCTGTATGTATGTATAACTATTGTAGATGGTAATTTCAGTAGGGGACTACCTTGAGGACAAATAATAATGACATAAAAAGGAAGACGTTTGAAAATAAAGAATGAAATAACCTGTTTAAAACGATTGATGAATATGAATCAACTCGGGATTGTCAGGATCGTACGAAGCTGCTATCGGTAGTTTCTGTCCACACCAATACAAAAGATGTCAGTATATGTAAATTAATCAAACATTCCGCTACAAATCCCTAAACGGGTTGGCAGAGGTACGATTACTACTTTACATCACGTGACATTGTTACTTGGTGTTCAGAGTACCCACGTTTTGCTTGGACAGTGTACTCATGTGATAGTGGGCAGGCCTATCACAATTTTGTACGAATACACTGTCACATGACTAAGCACAACTCAGCCATGTGGGTTTCCTCACGATGTTTTTCGTCACCGTTAACAACCATGATAAATTAACCACACATATGACTTTAGAATAGACAAATTGGTGTAGGCTCGACCCGGGATTTGAACTCTCATCGTCTGCAGCGGTGTTTTACCCACTGAGCCATCACGGTTACATGTTTGAAATAATCGATTAATATTCTGCCGATCGACTCAGGCCCGGAAGTAATGTCAGGATCGTATAAAGCTGCTATCGATATCGATAGTTTCTGCCTACACCAATATGTAAATTAATATAAACTTAACATAACTTACAGACCAACAGCATCTCAAATTCTTAGTGATCGACGCTCATTAAACCGAGCCATCGTTTTACCTGCCATACAAGATAAAACTCACGACTCGGTCCCATACAAAACGGGTTGAAGATAAAATGATCCGAAAAATTCGTTTTTATCGAATGCCTGCCCGTGAGGTCACCGTGGCGACAACACACGACTAATCACCAGATATTATTGTCTGGTGATAAAGACAACCCTTTTAAGGATATAAAAATGAAAAAAATATTTCCAGACTAATTTAGACTAGACTGTAGAATGCAGACATAATTTACTATGTAGAGACGTAAGAGATAGAAAAACTATAACTAAACATTCACAAAGGTTGTATATTCTAAGATTATCACGATTGCACATTATAATTAAAACAACTATTGATTTTCGGATGTTTTAATCGCGTGTCATTACATGGTTTTAAAAGCCCGTCGTTAAAAACCGTGTAATAACACGGGATTAAAATATCCGAAAATCAACAGTTGTTCTAATTATTCACAAAGGTAACCTGATTTTAGCGTCAGGAATTACTAAGCTTCTTTAGAAGCTTTGTTGTGTAGTGTCGGCTTAGAATAGGACTACCCCTTTCTTTCATCGGTGTACGTAAGAGACAACTAAGGGTATTGGAACTTTTAAATGGATTTTTGGGCGATGCAGTTGGAGACCCATCACCACAACCTTTATTTTACCATCTTATCCCCACTTTATTTCCAAAAATGGCTAAGGTATTTATAATACTAATTCTAATTCTTCACCTCTGGCTACCTCTAGGGATTTATAGCCATCTGTATGTATGTATGTTTGGAAGTTCAGTGAGGTAGATGGGAAAATAAAGGATTATTGGTTGTGGTTTTTAGCCACATCGCTGAGTAATAATGTTAGTCGCACGTCACCCGCACCGGGTAGTGCTGTTCTATGCCATAACAAAAAACAAATCGCTGACATGACGCCAATAAGAAAATGGAACATACATGTGAGGAACTACCAGTATATATTTGATAGACCTGACTGCAATCGAAGTTGCACGCACTATGGTGATATTAAAGTGTGTTTAGCTTTTACTAAAAAAACACTTAAGCTATCTTCTGATAGTCCTTAGCTATTGAGTAATAACGGTCACTATCGCTCAACCATTCTAAGGGAAGTTTGAAACAGGAACAAAGCGCAAAAGTCGATGGTAAAGAGATTCGCTCACAACTCTAATTAGCATTAACAACATCATACGCTAAGTACTTTAACAAAAAGAACCAACTAATAAATCAACTACTACCACTCATTCAGTAGCAATAAATCCCATTTCAGCCTGCTAATGATCGCAAAACGCTCACTCCAACCGCACCTATGAAAAGTAAAGCAAAGAGCACTCAGCCTATATCGAGATAAATTTATTGGAGAAAGACATTCGAGTTCAAACAAGAACGGAATCACGTTAATAGGAAACTATATTTTATACAACGAGGCGGTTATATGTGGAGAACGCATGCATTTAGTTGGATACTCTTTGTCATTTATTTTCAAGTACAAATCCTGACGCTATCCTATTTGCTCGTTGGTAAGTAGCGGACGAGCCACTTGATTGCACAACGCTTAAAAAGAAAACATTACACAATGGGCAACACGATTCAAAGGTCTTAGTTGGTTTAATGAAACTATCATTCGGATACTATCGCGTATAATCGTTTCATTAAATCTTGATTACTCGCACAAACACAAGACAATACGGCTGTGTTAAACTAAAAACAAGTATGTCGTTTTTGGCAAATTTTACAGGAGAGCGAAAAAACATTTTATTTCTATAAATTTAAATATTTCCTAAAGTGATTGTCGGATCTTGATGATTTTTGGATATGTCCGACGTGATGTAGTTTCCTAATGAAATTAATATTTTTTTTAACTTGACCTTTACAGTAACGCCAATGCAGAATAAAAATGCTTTTAGCATAGTCTTACCCTATTATTTTTATCAATAGCGCCTTAAATAAGAAGATATTTTGAGTTTTACGAGGGCTGCTATTTATGTATCCGGAATAAAAAAAAGAAACAAACATATATCAATTAATATGGTTTTATTGCTTCTCAAAATATTCGCCGCTCAGATCTATACACTTTTGCATGCGTTGAAACCAATTTTCATAGCACTTTTTCCACTCAGACTGAGGTATCTCCAAAACGTGCATTTTGAACGCATCGACTGCCTCTTCGCGGCTCGAAAAACGTTGACCACGTAATTTTTTCTTCACATTTGGAAATAAATAAAAATCATTGGGTGCCAAATCAGGGCTGTACGGCGGATGACCTGTCAATTCGATCTTTTGAGCTTCTAAAAACTGAGTTGTGACGGCCGACCTGTGACAGCTAGCATTGTCGTGATGCAGAATGATTCTACGTTGTCGGTTAGTCTTTCTTATTTGTTCAAAGACTTCCGGCAAACAAATGGTCGTATACCACTCCGAATTAACAGTTTTACGATTCTCTAAAGGCACTGTAGCTACATGGCCATTTATACCATAAAAACAAGCGACCATTTGCTTCAATGTGCTTTTTGCACGAATAACTTTTGTTGGGTTCGGCTCATCTTGGAACACCCACACCGTGGACTGCTGCTTAGTTTCGGGGTCGTAAGCGTAGATCCAAGATTCGTCACCTGTGTAGATATTATAAACAGCTTTTGACGCACCACGGTTGTATTTTTTTAACATTTCTTTGCACCAATCGACACGAGCCTGTTTTTGATCAATACTCAAGTTGTGCGGAATCCAACGGGAGCAAATTTTTTTTACAGCTAAATGTTCATGAAGTATCTTATGTATGCTCGTCATACTAATGCCCAGAGATGCCTCTATCTCACGATATGTAACATGACGATCTTGAGTTATTAGTTCCCGGACAGCATCGATGTTTTGAGGTACAACGACCGTTTTAGGGCGACCTTCTTTGATTTCATCAGTAAGCTTAGATCGTCCACGATTAAACTCGCTAAACCAGTGATACACAGTGGTCTTTGAGGGTGCTTCATCCCCAAAAGTCGAAGTAAGCTGATCGATGCACTGTTTTTGAGTTAGACCACGCCGAAAATCGTAAAAAATCATGGCACGAAAATGTTCACGAGTTAAATCCATGGTGGTGAAGACACGCAATTTTCAAAATGACGCTACGATGTGAAAACAATTGACAGTCACATAAAAATAAATGTATTCTAAAGCTAAAGAGTTCTATTTTTAAATGATGTAATTACTTTTTAAATTATTGTTCTGTAAGTGGCCAGTTCCGGATACATAAATAGCAGCCCTCGTAATAATGTAGAAATAAGGGTCTTTCTATGACGAATCCAACGGTGTAAAAAAAAGCAAACGCTCAAAAATCGACATACTTGTTATTAGCTTAGAGCAGCCGAATAGTCTTAGTTCGTTTATTCATTTATAAGGGTAACCATATCGAAAAGATTTATTTAGATTTACGCGGGTTATAAAATTCAGTCAATAAACTTCCCCAAAAAAAATTTACAAGGGCGAACAGGTAGCTTATTACACTAAACATTAACATTATATAAACGATGTTAAAAACTGCTCAAACGATATTTCTAG
The DNA here is from genome assembly GCA_963576735.1 of Bedellia somnulentella. NCBI lineage: Eukaryota > Metazoa > Arthropoda > Insecta > Lepidoptera > Bedelliidae > Bedellia > Bedellia somnulentella. Next base: position 8,900,927 of record OY755194.1, on the reverse strand, counting down.
TACCTTTTAGCCATATATACAGCTTAACGAAAGAAAAAAAATAAGTTTCTACAAAAAACGCAAGATCTATTGGAAACTTGAATAAAAAGTATGACGTAATAATGTAATCTGTGTATGTACATTAAGCCATCCAAAATACCAACAGCCACACACAAAACCAGCCGTCCTCTACCATTACTCACTCGTCGTCGCCCACCATATCTCAACGGGTAAAAGACGCCGACCGTACAAGGGCGATCGTTCAAATTCTAATTAAGAAGGAAAACATTTTAAATGCAATGTAAATTATTATTGTCTTTGTAGTGACGACAGAGTAGAGCTGTTAACGTGGTTTCTGTGTGTGTGTGTTTTTTTAACATGTGATATAATTAGTGTGTAGTGCATGTTTTAATATCAAATGCGTTGTTTTCTTTGAATTTTGAGCAGTAAGACAATATAAAGCTTCTATAAAATAGACTTATCTTTATTTCACAACACAAGATCTTAAAAACCTACAGATTATGTTATCACACTCACTTACAGACTAAGTTTGGATAGTAAGGTCAGTATACTCATAGCCATAAATCCCAAAAAGGTTTAATTAGAGCTTCAGAGCTAGAAACTTCTAAGCCACATTTGGAAGTTGATAGGGGAAAGATGGTAGAAATAAAGTATCGTTGGTGATGGGTCTCGAAACGCATCGCCCAAAAACCACTTTAATAAAAGCCGCATACTTTAAGTCTCCTTTTGCGAAACCCGTGGGTAGAAAGGGGTAGTGACATTCTAAGCCAGCACTACACGGCATGAGGATTTGAGATGAGCACAAAACTTGAGGATTTTTCAATTCATCATCTCAGTTACACTCCCGGCCTTCTGGGATGAGAACATATAAGAGCGGCATAGTTTACTTTTAATTTAAATAAATAATAACCACCACATTGTATTTATCCATCACTCGGGGGCTGGAATATTAAGTCGTCATTTTTTATTTGCATTTAATGCACACAAATGTATATGCAAATTTCTTTAAACAACTTTATAGCGCACCCTCTGTTGTATAGTTTTTTATTGAAACAGCAAGTGTGTTTACGATTTTGATAGCTATGGTTCCGTAAGAAATATAAATTATGGCTCCCTACATTTTAACATACATGTTTTTGTGACATGTTGTTTAATGATAAAAAAAAGAAGTTCTTTTTGTTAATATAATACTGCTAAAAGTAAGTCAAAAATAAACTTAAAAGACAAAATTATTTCAGCTAATTAGTTTCATATTTTACAACGGAAAAGTGTTGGTTTGAAATAACACTTATCCTATATATGCTGTTGGGGGTCGAGCCTAAGGTAATTGTTCTTGAACGATATGACTAAAATCCTAACACCAATAATGCATCTTTTACCATCTTTTACCCACTTAACTTCTGAAATTCTCTGACAACGACTGTATAGAAATCATAGGCGTGGTATAAAAACAAAACCAAACAAAAAAAACTGAAGTTTTCTTTTATTTTTTTCTTTTATTTAGATTTAACTTTAGTGTTTCAATAAAAATATCTCCGCACCCCTAAAAACCCGGACCAACCGTATAGGGCTGTGCTCTCGTAATCCGCGTAAGTAATTCCGAGCGCTGTAAGTAATGCGCTGATAAATGAAATTAAATCGCACAAACAAGTGTTGCTATTCGGGTACGACCCTAATTCTTCGGTGGAGGGATGGGTGGTAAGGATTACTTATATCGATGGGTTTTATAATCATATCATTTGCAAAAACTCAATACTTGGTTGTTAAATGAAAAATAGAATTATGAACCATTAGTTATTTTTACATATTAAAAGCGCGAATACAGAAACATGTTATTTTAAGTTTTATATAATGCCTTTATTACCAGCTCAATTTTTAAATACCTTAATAACATAAAAAGCTCTTAGGAATTATTTAAAAAGTATTTTCAAAATGATCATAATCATCTATCTAAAACAACAAATCCACTAAACTAAAGTCCTTTGTTTTAATTTCTAATGTTTTTATAATTCAAACGTATTTTTTTTCATAACTAGATTTAAAATCATCGATAAACTTTCCCATCCCTAACCCGACATCGTCAAAAAGACCATCCCGTGACATGTGCGCGCCAATCTGTCGCGACTACCGCGCGCCTCATCGACCTCTCGAGTGCTACATCTGTCTCGCTCTAACACACACAACTCCCTATACTGTCACACATCTATCTCTGTCGAACGCTGCGCAAATTTTAACCCTCGAGTGCTTAACAAACAGACGGTGATGCGAGCAAGGATTTTTCGCAAGTTGTGTTATATTAGCCCTCACTATCACTTTGAAATGAAATGGTAGATATGATGTGTATTGTGGAATGGATTACTAGTGTTTAGTTACAATTAATACAAGGAAATATTAATGTATTACAAATGCCGTGTTGTGAACATTAATCTATTCCGATGTTTTTTGGGAATCATACGTCCTTATTACACCATTCTATTGCATTTTTAACTTCTGAGAGTGGTTGAGGGATTATATATTCTGAAGAAATGTCTCTGGTTACACCATATTCGATGTTATGGACATGAGTTGGTAGGTAAAAAATAATGTTTTTTTACAACGTTAAAGCTCATCATATTTTTTTACTGTTTTTTCAGCAGGCTAAGAATCCGGAGACCATAGGATACTTTGCAAGATGTATACCAGTTTGGTGAGGAGATTTCATTTCCCAGCTATTATCACAGTAGTGACACAGTAGAACTATATACGATGTATATTATCAAGTATAAGAGAGCTTCCTACTTGATTGAAGTGAAAGTAGGAAATAATTAATATTGATGTTCTAGTTACCCTTTTCGGTATTATAACCGTGATGAAATATACAACGAATTTACTCACAAGGACAATACAAAGGCGACACATTCAGTTAGGAAATCTGTTCACATATTTCACTCCCAATTTAATACAAGTGCTATTACTCCCACGTAAGAAGACAGGGGTGAATTTCGGTACTAAGATTCGAAACTAAATTCGGGAGATATATAATATGTAACGGATCGATGGGAGCAGCCAAATTTCGTAACACATACAGACTACTATAAATTAATTACTTTAGGATATTTCAATTATTTAATCAAATTTTATATCATAATGTTATTGAAGTTGTAAATTAGTTTATCTTTATTTTATCAAAATTACCATTATTTCCAACCGATAGCAATTAAAAGTGTAAATTAATATTTTAAATGATTGTGTAAATACCTATGCAAATGTTAATTTTTGGCATCCTAGCACAGGCCATTGGCTTAGTAGGATGCTATTGAACTTTAATTTCTGCAACTGCAAAGTAAAGTATATAACTATTGTTATAAATTTCATGTCATTTTTAATGTGCAAAATTGTTAATTGTCTTATTTGTGGAAATATACTTTTTTATTATTTTATTATTATTATTTATTAAATCCCTTGAAGGGGTAGCCAGAGCTAAGGAATTAGAAATTTAGAATTAGCTTTAGCCACTTTAGGAAAAGTTGAGAGGGGAAAAAATGGTAAAATAAAGGTCATTAGGGATGGGTCTCCTCCTCCGTAACACACAAGTAATTATATCGTGAGATCATTGGTTAGAAGGAGATAAAGAAATACGATACTTGTGAAGTGTGAAAGAATAGTTGTTTTAAACCATGAGATTTGTGGATAAAAGAACAAACGTGCTACCTTGCAGGGCTAGTTTATGTGTGGTCATCATCACGTTTAGTTAAACGTGCACTGCTGATGATTATGGATGAATTATTAAACGAAAATATTAAATATTCTATGATAATCAGTCACGAACTAACCCACGGCTTTAATCACGAATATAGCAAAGTAAAATAGAGAAAATAAGTCAAAATTGTCTAATCGGTAAATTACAATCTGTTATAAATCAAATTAGCAATCCACCCAACTACGACTCTGTACTAGAATCGAATCTCGATCCTTGACGCGAGAGCACCAACACCTGGTATACTCTCACGGCACTTAACACTCCAAAGGGTGGGCACGATTAACCCCTAAGATACACCCTCGCTAATGTAAATAAAAAAATGTCGCGAAACAAGACTCACTTATTAATTATTCAAGAAAGCTTTTATTCTAGTTGAAATCGTAATCAATGGATAATGGTAGTTTTTGGTTTAAATTTAAATCTCTACTCAGTTGCAATTGAATATAAAACTCAGTATGTTACAAACGTTACTATTATTTCAAATATTAATTAATTTTTCAGGAAAATTTACAAGAAACTTATTATTACTTATGTTGGCTCATTCAATTCAATATCACTCACTCGTTTCGTCTAATCCCACCCGATCCGCAGAATTATGTAAATGTAACTTTATTATATTTATTCAATTTGCAAAATATACATAGAATTAGAATTTTATCCATTACCTTATTTATACAACTCCTAGGTCCCACAGATATTATTCATGTGGATTTTTTCACGATGATTTCCGTCACCATTAACAATCATGATAAATTAACCACACATATGACTTTGAGAAAAAACAAAAATGGTTTTACTCCCGACCCGAGATTATAATATAACACACACATACACACACACACGAAAGTCTGTGTTTATTGTATAAGAGTTTTATTTTATTTTGTCAAAAAACATAAGCATAACAGGTACAATCTAATCGATTAAATTTAAACTAAGTTTTAACAACTTAAATTAATGATATAATCTTACTTAATACAACATAAATATTTCAACTCAACTACTACTGCTACTACTAATAAAATATATTTTTCTATCATAAATTACCCCTACACCATAAGTGCCCCACAGTGGCACAACATCACAGCGGGGCACAGCATGACGTAATCACGATTGAGATAAAACGTTGGGGCATTCACTACTATTTGGCTCTATGTCTTTATAAGGAAAGGATAATATTTTATTTATTTGATTAATAATAATAATAATTTATTTATTGAAACATAAAAAAGAACAAATGGGCTTATATAACCTTCATCACATTTGTTATAAACGAAGAATTTATACAATTTATAATAAGCCGTATGGAAGACTCTATTCCCTTTACTAGGTTAAACATGTAAGAAAGGGTCATAGGGAAATACAACGGTTGCTTGTTCAACTTCGTAAAACTTTGTAAAGATAGGAATATAAGAATAAAATTTAAAAAGAAATAATAATAGTTTGAACACGGACAGAAATACTATTGTATAAAAATGTTTGAATATATTAAATAATGTTTAAGCTACTAATATATATAGATTAATAAAATTCATATGGACTCAAGGTACATATACGGAAACATATACGGTCTGTGTGTGCCGCCAAATCTCTGAATCGGCTGGACCCATTTCAACAGAAGTTTTACCGAAAGATAGATGTAAAGAATATTCAATTAAAGGATTTTTATTAAATTCTACTACTATACTAATTCTAATTCTAATACTACTAAGCGCAATTTCCCACCAACACAACAAAACACAGCCATGTTAATTTATATCGCACATTAATTCTCTGACCACCTAATCACTTAAAATTTTAAACTAAACACAATGAATGGCAACGGACGACCCCTACGGTGACGCAGTGCAACACCCACGAAAAACGACATAGTAGTGCTATTCACCACCGACACAACGCAGCCTTGATTATTTACATCACCCATCAAATCTCTGACCACCTAATATAAATGTAGAACTACAAACAATGAATGGCAACCGTAAAGATGGGGTAATTCTATTCTCCACCAACACAATATTTCCATCAAAAAATAATTCTCTGACCACCTAATTACTCAAAATTTAGATGTAAAACTACGCACAATGAATGGCAACGGACGGCGAATGACGACCCCGACGGTGACGCACAGCAGTGCAGCATCAATACCGACGAGAAGACGGAGTAGTGCTATTCTCCACCGACACAACACAGCCCTATTTATTTACATCGAATATTAATTCTCTGACCACCTAATCACTTAAAATATAGATGTAAAACTTCAAAAAACGAATGGCAACGGACGGCGAATGATGACCCCCACGGTGACGCACAGCAGTGCAGCATCGCAGCATGACGCGCGGCATGACGTCACTTCCATTGATATCTTTGTGCGAGAACTAATCGTGGGAGATTTATTGACCATGTAAAATTATATTATGGGTAGAGATTAGAGTTTCTGATATTTGCATTAATTACTCAAGCTTTTAACTTCCAGCTCGATATTTTTCGCCTCAAATACCTCTCCAAAAATATTTTCTGCCATCTTCGTAAATAATGTTTAATTCTACTAACCACATTAACCAGTCAATTAATTACAATCATTTTTTCTGTACGATACTAGGAACTTAAGGATAATGCGTATAATTTTGTATAAAATTTTTAAAATTAATATAAGTTATATTGTGTACGTGTACGTATACCACGGAATATGATCTCATTTCTATTTTCCATGTTAAGGTGCCGTTAGTGCAGCGAACAGAGTTTTTGAAACATTATAATGCGTATGTTTATAACAATATGGTTTTGAAAAAAATACATCAAAATCTTGAGGCTTTTCTGCTGTAAAATTGGCGATTAGAAACATGATTAATACATTTTCGCTCGATAGAAAAAAATCACCAACATACCTCTAATCACACTCTTTAAAATGGTTTTATATTTTATTTAGTTTACCTACTTACATATAACTTGCATCATAATTTGAGCATTTGTATTTCTAATAATTATTGGCGATTAGTTTTCTTTTTTAATAAATTCAATAAAACAAATATTTTAAAAACATCGATATTTGCAGTCCTACTCGTGCCCGAGCGCCGCCCGCCGCCCGCTCAGTGCTCGGCGAGCTGCTTTAGGGGATGGACCTATGTCGCGCGCGCCTTGTGTTACAGATCTTACAATTTACGCGCATGCGGCGCCGTTAGTTTGCGAGTGACCTATCTGTATACGATGCGCGTCAATGTAGGCGTGAGAGTGACCGTGCGTACGGTTAGCATTAGCAAATATAAAAGAATTCATTCAATTCATAGATTGCACTCATTTTTATATTTTATTGTTTAATTTATTAGGAATGGGAAAAAGAACAAAACCGTTAAAGTAACTTCTAATTTCAATTAATAATATTAAATAGTTACAGGTGTAAACTGAAAATTATATACATACATATACTCACGGCTATAAATCCCTTAACGGGATAGCCAGAGGTTTGGAATGAGAAATTCCTCAGCCACTTTTGGAAGTTGATTTGGGAAAAGATGGTAATAATATATTATTTCGGTGACGGTTCTCCAACCACATCGCCCCAAAAATCACTTAAAAAGCCCCTATACCCTTAGTCGCCTCTTATGATCACGGGTAGAAATGGGGTAGTGTTATTCTAAGCCGACACGACATGACAAAAGTTATGAAATTATCACTGTAATAATTTTGTTAAACTGACAGGGGTAGACAAATCTATCGTATCATTATATTTTATACGACGACGACATGATAGTCCAGTGGGTAGAACACCCGCCCGAAAACAGAAGGGCGTGAGTTCCAATCCTAGGTCGGGCCTACACCAATTTGTCTTTTCTAAAGTCATATGTGTGGTTAATTTATCATGGTTGTTAACGGTGAGGGAAAACATCGTGAGGAAACCCACATGGCTGAGTTGTACTTAGTCATGTGACAGTGTATTCGTACAAAACGGCGATAGGCCTGCCCCCTATCACGTGAGTACACTGTCTGAGCAAAACGTGGGTACCTTCTCTGGACACTAGATGGCGCTGCCATGAGAGTTCAGAAGTATTTGGTACCTCTGCCAACCCTTCTGGGGATAAACGGCGTGAACGTTTATGTTTATGTTATGTTATATTTTATATTGTAAACGGCCATGGTAGAAACTATTTTTGAAATTGATAACCTAGGGTAAGCGATACAGTTTTCGTCACCCTGACTGTTATAACCAGTGATCGGAGTAGGCAGAGCTATTTTATGTACTTGCCATATGAAAGAATAATATGGATACTCCCCGAATCCCGGGATTTCTTTTTTAAGTAGAATAATAATAAAAATCTGTTTACGTCTTAGGGAGTAATGAAAGCATACACTTCCTATAATTAAAAGGACGGGTTTAAGGATAATATAATAAATAGATAGAAACTTGATACGTTAAACCACACAATTTTTTTTATGTAACAATTTCTTATATTAATACAAAAATCAACAATCATTTAACGTTTTAATTCTGAAGTTGTACACGAACATAATACAAATTATTTATTCCTCAAAAATCTAAACATGATTGAAAATAACAAACTATTTGTATTTAACAACAATATAATCTTAATTAAAATGACCAACACGATTAAACAATAATTAAGTTATTGAAACAAAAAAAATAACAAATGTCTATTTCTTGGTCTGGGGCGTCTACAGCTTCACTAGAAGACTGAGTATGACCTGAGTTAAAATAAATCACAATATTTTTTTCTAAATTTTCTATTTTTAATCTATTTCGTTTTACATCTAACATCCATTTATATGTTGAAAAGGAGCGTTCGACATCTGTGGATGTTAGTGGAGCAAATTTATAAGACATAATTTTTCGATTTCGAGAAAGAGACAAAAACAGGTGCGTCACTAGCCACACCCGTGACAGTCCCTGTACGTGTGAGCAAGAGCGCATAATGCAGCGATATCACGACAAGTGTCAGTCAACAAAGCGGCAACGTCACGCGTTTGACAAAAAAAAATAACATTTTTTATACTTATTGATAAAAATAATTATAATAATCGAATCCCGGAGTATTATTCGGAATCCCGTGGCATATCCATATTAACATCAATGTTTGCGGTCAATGAACCTAAATCGCTCTACCTACTCCGATCAGAGGTTATAACCATTAGTAAATATTTTAGAAAGAAAATGTAAATAATCATAAACAAATTTCCGAACCCATACCATAGAAAATATTTGCGAGTGGCTAAAACTGACGACTTGACAATAACTGTATTGCTTACCCTACTGTATGTTTTTAAAACGCGCGCACGCGGCGTCGCGTCGAGGAGGCGGCCGCTCGATCGGCGCGTAGGCGCTTCCCCGCACCCGCGGGGGCAGCACCCCCTCTGATGAAATTTTTCGCTGAACCTACGGCGCCTTAATATGTTTGTGTTGTATTGATTTTATTTTGTTTTACGTTTATAATAAACTAGCTGACCCCACAGACTTCGTACTGTCAAAAGTGTGGACTTTCACGTCGTCAAACTGAAATATTTAACTGACCTGTTGAGGGTCTCTGTCATGCGATGAGAAAAAAGGTGTTTTTCATAGTGTCTTTACAATTTTTTTACTTTATAAATTTTAAGTTTATAAGTTTAGTAGTTTCGGCTGAGCATTGATTCTTAGTCTGTTTAACCATTTTTTAAGAAAATTTATTGATCTCTTCATTTTTCTGGGATAAAAAGTGTCCTATTGTGTTAATTGGGATCATTATCTGGCTTCCTGTAAATTTTATTTTAAATACGTTCTGCGAATTAGTCTTCATTTAGATACAAACACACAAACATCTAAACTTTCACATTTATAATATTAATAGGATAAGGCTTAAACATAAGCTTCTCGCGCAGGTGACCTGCGGTGCTGCAGGTGGCCGGCCAGCGCAGCGTCTTGTCTTGCGCTTCATGCACGCGTGTAAATTTTGTTACGGAGTAATTTAAAAATTGTATTATCTTCTAAAATGTTTATTTAAATTAAGTGATGTCAAGGACAATTTTGTTCTCAATTAAATACTCTCAATCAACAACATATTTATTTGGATAAAGATTAATATTATGTTGATAAAACATTATGGCAATTATGCATTAAATTCGACCAAATTTATTTACCATATAAATGGTTATAGTAAGTGAAACTTAAAAGTTAGACATATACTGTCGCGGGCATTTTTTTAGATCATTTAAAGAGAAATAATTCTTTAATACATTTATTTTGGGTAACTTAAACCGTTTACGCAGCGTACACAACGGAAGCCTTAGTATGAATAATTATCCCCGTTTTTGCAACATTATTCACTGATAGTTTGCTCCTGTTGGTCGCAGCGTGATGATATATAGCCTAAAACCTTCCTCAATAAATGGACTATCCAACACAAAAAGAATTTTTCAATTTGATTGGGTAGTTCCTGAGATCCTAGCGTTCAAACAAACAAACTCTTCAGCTTTATAATATTATAAGTATAAGTATAGATTAAATAAATGTACGTTTGCAAAATAATTTGTATGTTATAGCAAGCAAGGAGATCACAGATAAAAATCAAGTATTCAAAACTTCACAGTGGAGTAACGCAGCGAGTGATAAAAAGAAGACTTAACTCAACATTCACGCCGTTAACCCTAAAGGAGTAACAGAGGTCTTCATTCTTCGAAACGTTACTAGTTCAAAATAGTTGTATTTTGATTCGCCAGTGTCCTCACTTAATAGATGGCAGGCTATTTTATAAGAAAACACTGTTGAATGACTTATTAAATCTCAGCCATGTGGGTTTCCTCACGTCGTTTTCCCCCAAAATTAACGTATGTAATACATAAGTCGTTTACATTAATAATATGCGACAACGCACGTTATCAAGATAATTTGATTGCAAATTACTATATTCGTGAATGTTTTATATATGAACCTAATTTGGCGTTGTGAATTCACAAACATACATACATACATATACTCACGACTATAAATCCCTAGAAGGGGTAGCCAGAGCTAAGGAATTAGAAATTCCTCAACCACTTTTGGAAAGTTATGTGGGGAAAAGATGTTTAAATAAAGGTTTTTGGTGATGGGTCTCCAACCGCATCGCCCAAAATCCATTAAAAGCCCCAATACCGTTAGTCGCCTTTTACGTACACCCACCGGAAGAAATGGGGTAGTGCTATTCTAAGCCGACACTACACAGTTGTGAATTCACATTACCTAAAAAAATGTCTGGATCGAACAAAGTAGTGAACAATAGTATCTGCCTATCCCAAATGGGAACAGATAGCGTGACTATGTTTAAACAATGATTAGTTCTAATTCTTAACTTAATAAACGAGCAACAACGAAAGCAATAATATCGAAGCGTGTCCATGCCAATGTGGTTTCCTTGTACCCTCCTGGGATGCGGGTTCGATTACCGCGCACACTGCGACTGAAGTGTGTCACATCGACATTACGATAACACTGATTTAGGTGGTTGTTTTATAAGACACTGTCACGTGACTAAGTCTTAGCTATTATGCGGGTTTCCTCACGATGTATCTCCTCAGAGTAAAGGTATGAATTAAGTTGGTGGCCTTATGATATATCAGTGTATGATTCAATTTTAAAAAGCCAATTTGGCGTTGTGAGTGTAAGGAAAGCAAGAAAAATTATTTGGATCGAACGCAGTAGCGATCATAATATATGTCTACCTCAAAAAAAAAGATAGGAGCGTGATTATGACTAAATATATAATTTCTGATTATTTCTAAATCTAACTTAATAAATGAGCTACAACAAACGCTACTATATCGAAGCGTGTCGCAGCGAATGTGGTTTCCTTGTATCCTCCAGGGACGCGGGTTCGATTACCGAGCACACTGCGACTGACGTGTGTCAAACTGACATTTCAATGACACAGATTTTGGCAGCAAAATTGGGTTGATTTATGGGAAGTTGTTGAATGTGATGTGAGTATTGTATTGTTTACAATTTGTAACATTCTATCAACTTGTGACTTGCAAATAAAATGAAATGAAAATTAAAAAATATACAGACGAAAAATTTTAAAATTTTGGCATATGCTAGTAACAAATGTTAGTTAAAGTGGATGTATGAAAGTAAATTGATGAAAGAGACTTAAAGAGCCAATATTGTATTGTTACTAGAAGACCAGGCAAGTAAGTAAGTTTTTTTTTATAAATTATTTATCCTCCAGACGACTGCAATGGTCTACAATCTGACTGAGATAATTTATCTACATACTTTCGTAATAATCATCTTGACGTTAATTATGAAAAATGCTCTATTATTACCTATACTCCTAAACTTATCCTATTACCTTAAATTATAAGTTTAATGATATACCTCTGAAACGTGTTACATCAATACGTGATCTTGGAATAATAATGGATTCTAAACTTTCTTTTAATCTTCATATAGACCAAATGATTAAAAAAGCCTTTAGACAGCTTGGCTTTATACTTCGAATATCTAAGCCTTTTCAAAACCCCTATACTTTAAAAGTCCTCTACTTTTGCTATGTAAGATCGCTGTTAGAATTTGCCTGCATAATATGGTCACCATTTCATGCCTGTCATATCACTCGGATTGAGAAAGTACAGAAAAAGTTTATTAAATCATTGGAATATAGGTGTAATAACAATTATATCAACTATAGTAATTCTCTTAAAACCCACAAATTGTCTTCTCTTCAAAACAGACGAAAACAGTGTGACTTAACGTTTCTTTACAAAATTTTAAATATTGTTCTAGATTCCCCTCATCTTTTAAACCAAAATTCATTCCGTATACCCAGACAAGGTGCTCGTAACAATTATTTATTTTCTGACGTAGAATTTCTTCAGACGTAGCGTTGATTTATATAATAAGGAATTTTCTTATCAAATTGCTTTGTTTGAAAATAGTCGAAGCTCATTTCTAAGATGCCTTTAAAACTATTCTTGGATGTGTAATATTACTTTTGTTGTTATTGTTATTTTTATTACTTTTGTTATTTTTATTATATCTCACTTAAAAACCTTTTGTAACTTGTAGAATATATTATAACTATTTAGAAATACATCTAGCTAGAATCAAACTACACTAATTTCAATTGTTTCTATATATTTAGGGAACTATAGGTTTATGATATGTCCTTGTAAACTTAATACATATTTGTTAAAATGACTGTTTGTTTCCTCAATAAAATAAAATAAATAAATAAAAATAAAAAAGTGAGAATAGAACGTTGATTGTGAAAGAAGCAAGGGTGGTTTGTCACGAACATACAAAAAGGCGAATACTAGTTTTATGTACCCAACGGGAATATATGGTATTAATATAGCTACGCACAATGAAAATGTAACATCAGTTTTTTTTTCTCACCACACTCTGCTTGGACAATGACTACACGTACACGTAATGCCATCGTAAAAGGCATCGTGAGGACACAGCATATAAAATTCATCACCGAAAAGTTAGCTCTACTAACCCCAATGCGTGTGTATGGCGTGAGTATAAGTTGGTAGAACTTCCACAAATACTAAGTCACCAAATGTGCGTACTTCTTTTAACAAGATGGTACAAATAAAGTATCGTTGGTGATGGGTCTCCAACCGCATCACCCAAAAACCACTTAAAAAGCCACATACCCTTAGTCGCCTCTTACAACACTCGTGGGTAGAAAGGGGTAGTGACATTCTAATCCGGCACTACACGGCTTTTTATTTATAAACACCTAATTAGTTTTTTTTTAGAAATCGTTCTATTCATGCCAAAAATACATCTCATTTAACATTCTTAGAACCCTAAAATCAAATAGCAAAATCGTAATTCAATAATTCGCATCAACCACACAAATATAAATTAGCCACCCCGAAAATTGCCTTACGATAGCCACGTGCGGCCTGTCTCGTCTGAGAATCGAACCCGAGTCTCTCGGGACGTGAACCGTAACGCCACGTGACCTCGCACTGGTGAACTTGGGAATTGAAAAAAACCGTTAAGTGGTTAATATGGCGTTATGGGATACGACAATAAATTATTATTTATTGATTTAACTGTCTCTGTTGTCTAACGGTTAAATATAAGTAAACATACATACATAGAATAGAATAAGATAACTCGCATACATACATACATATACTTACGGCTATATTTCCCTAGAAGGGGTAGCCAGAGCTAAGGAATTATAAATTCCTCAGCCACTTTTGGAAGTTGAGTGGGGAAAAGATGGTAAAAATAAAGGTTTTTGGTGATGGGTCTCCAACCGCATCGCCCAAAAATCCAATAAAAATCCCCAATACCCTTAGTCGCCTCTTACGACACCCGTGGGTAGAAAGGGGTAGCGACATTCTAAGCCGGCACTACACGGCAAATATAACTCTCATACTAACAAAATAAAATGTCATACCAAAAAGGGTTGCCAGAGCTTCAGAATAAGAAATCTCTTAGCTTCTTTTGTCATTTGAGGGGGAATCCTATTAATATTATAAATGTAAAAGTTTAGATGTTTGGGTGTTTGTGTGTTTGAGGCGAAAAGTCTCCTCAAGTACATAATGTGCATGAATGAAATTTGGCAGAATGCTAGATAATGACCCGAATTAACAAATAGGATACTTTTTATCCCGGATAAATTAGACCGATAAAATATTCACGGCTGATTGAACTGCATCCAAGTGTTGGAACGATCTCCCTCCGCCAATCCGTGATTCCTCCAGTAAGAAAAGTTTTGGGCGTTTGTTCAAAACTTATTTATTGACCTTACAAAGATCTCTCTCCAGCGCTGACTCTTCTAGCCTTGTTGCTAAACAAAGTATAATATAAGTATCTACCTGCTGTATCGTGAAGTGAGCGTATCAAAATATATGTTAAATTGGTTTAAGGTTGTATTTTATATAGTTATGTAAGAATAATATACTTATTATTTATGTAAAATAATATACTGATTATAATAAGATATTATAATCAGTATATTATTTTACAAAAATATTTTACATAACGTACATATTTATGAAGTGTTATCGTGTTATTTTTCTATTTATCATTTGGCTGTGATTTTTATACCATCGTTGTAGTTATTTTGTGAAGATTTCATTGTAGGCATGTTGGTTTTGTTGTTTTTAATGATGTGGTTTGTAAAAATGCAATGTTACCTTAAAATGTATTTTATAAATATATTTTAGTACTTAGTTTATCGGCTACCCTCTTGTTGTTTGTTTGTGTTTTTTATTTTTTATTATTATTTTGGCACTGGCTGAAAATCAGTGCTACTAGTACCCAGTACTGGTAGAAATATCCTGAGCCAGTGACCATTTCTTTAGTAAGAACAGAACATATTGCGTGTTATGTAACTTTTTAAAAAATATTGTTAAAGATGTAAGTGTATTTGTGTTAAGTGTAGTGTTTTTTTTTTTTATTTATATCATGTTTAGGTCATAAGTACTTTGTAAGTGTGTTCTTACTTTTTGAATAAAAATTTTTTCTTCTTTCTTCTTCTTCTTCTTCTTCTTCAACTAAGAGTACCGGAAAAAAACGCCTTAACTTTTGTCATAAGCAAATTTTACAGTACGAAGTCTGTCGGGTCAGCTAGTATTTTATAAAATTAAGTATGGTTGGTTATTAATCTCCATCCATGTAACCTATAAAATAATATTCCCAATTAAACCTTTACAAAACTTGTCATCGCCAACACCATTCTCTGCCAACACCAAAACGTATACAAGCTGTCATCATAAGTATTATTCAAATGAGCATGTGTACCACTCCAGTGGACGCACTCGGCCAAATTAAAGAAAAACAGACCCCGTGAGTGGGGTTTCGTAAGTGGATTATATTATCCCTGCACAGGGGACTGAGGGGGATTTGAGTAAGTTTAAAGTAGGAGGCTAAGCTGGCTAGACTTCAAAATGTTGTAAAAAGATTTAAAAATGCTGATATAGCTATTTCCGATAGTTGATAACCGTGTAACAATTGAATGTACGTGACAAAAAAATCTTTCCTTAATTGATTAGTAAGCGTGTAACTGTCTTTTACTCCTATACTAGTATTTAAGAACATAATACGCATTTGCGCAACTATACATACATTTTTACATTGTATTGATATGCTGTGTAGTGTCGGCTTAGAATAGCACTACCCCATTTCTTCCGGTGGGTGTACGTAAGAGGCGACTAACGGTATTGGGGCTTTTAAGGGATTTTTGGGCGATGCGGTTGGAGACCCATCACCAACAACCTTTACTTTACCATCTTTTCCCCACACAACTTCCAAAAGTGGTTGAGTAATTTCTAATTCCTTAGCTCTGGCTATCCCTTCTAGGGATTTACAGCCGTGAGTATATTGTATGTATGTATGTATGTATGTATTGATGAATGTAAATGAAGCTCTACAACTGAACACAACTAATACTGTGATCCGTGAACGAGTAGGTTTGAAAGATGACGTATTATGCAAGATAGAAAAAGAAATGTTGAGGTGGTTTGAGCGCATAGAGAGGATGGATGAAAATAAAGTAGCGAAAGAGATATATAGAGCCAATGTGGATGGTATTAGAGGACGGCCTCGTAAAACGTTTCTAGATCAGATAGAAAACGTTCTTATAAAGGCGGGGGTCCGAAGTGAGAAGAATAAACGAGCATGTATGAGAAGAATAATGAATGTAGGGGAAGCAAGAGAGGTTTGTCAAGATCGTACTAAGTGGCGATCGCTAGTCTCTGCCTACCCCAATGGGAATAATGGGCGTGAGCATAAGTAAGTAAGTAAGTAAATGAAGCCCGAGAGGTTTGCTACTCTAGTGGGTACTATCTACTGCTATTACTATGGTAACAGTAGTATAATACTGAAAACTACTACTGCTGCTACTACTACTACTGAAAACCAGCGTGCAGCAGCTGACGTGTCCTGCGAGATACGCGGCTGAGACACATATGCTGAGCCAGAACCTATTCGGTAACTTTTTACAATTCACCAAACTTTTGTATTAGTTACTATTTATCGCAATACAAATTATTGTCTTACTAATGGCGAGAGAAAATGTGTGTATGTGCCAACTAGAAAAAGTTAAATTAATAAAAAAAGGTTAGACTCAAACGCTTGCTCTCAACACAAAACCCTACACCAAGCGAAAAAATTACACCTAGATTCAGATGTGTTAGTACCTCTGCCAACCCCAATTGTACACGGCGTGAACGTTGACTTTGAACACAAACACTTGACTTTCCACATCACATAACCAACTACGCCATATGCTCAACAATAATCTATAAAAAATACTTCAATTACTGTCCCAAAGAACGCCCGTACATAATCAGTGCCCCACACTTGTCGGGGGCGGGCGGGCGTATTTGTGTTTTGTCAATGAGGCGCGCTCGATTTAACTCACGGCTTTGACGCCCTTCTGTTGCAGCATGATGGGTTATAGGACGGGTTTTTAATGTTATATTTTAGGGCTCTGTAGTGTTAGCGGGTGGCGTAAGCGACGACTTAGGGTATTGGGGGTTTTTGGGTGATGCTGTTGGTGATCCCGATGAGTCCAATGGGTGATGGTGATCCAAGACCCTTTATTTTGTAATTTTTGCCCCACTCAACATCCAAGGGTGGCTGAGGAATTTTTATTCTTAAGCTAAGAAAAGAAAACGTTTATTCGCTGCTGCAATTTAAATAAGTACAACATAAAAAAAAAACATAAAATATGTCAAAAGAACACAATAAAAAACAAAACTTAAAAATCTTAAACATAAATTAAAATTTATGCACAGCAACGAATAGGATTCTGACTCAGTATATTGTTATGAGTTTTACCTCATAACACTGATTTTCAGTCAGTCCTATATTTGTGACAATGACATCTAGATAAATAACCCTACAGTATACAATATAGAATATAATAATATACACAAGCTCTGGCTAACCCGTTTAGCGACTTATAGCCGTGGGTATAAAGTATGAAAATCACGAGAAGCCAACGATTTCGACTACCATTACTTTCGTTTTTTCTATATAAGAGAACCCGCACTTTATTTTTCATCAGTAAATTCAAATTTGAACACATAAAAAATCATACAAAACAAGCTAGTACAAAGAATACCCAATATTCAGCAATAAGGACAAAATGGTTGATGTTTTTAATCAATTAAAATTTGTCCACGCGCCGGCTTATAGCGAATATGGTTCTGTTCCATTCGATTTGTGACGTATTCACACTCGTTTACGATATCGAATGTTCTGTAAACTTCAAAAATTCTGAGAGCTGAGTGCGAGTTTTATCGAATCGATTACTTTAAAGCAAGGTAAAGTTTTGCTAAGGAGTAAAAGTGATATCATAAGTGTATCCATTTCGTACCTCCATTAAGTAATCAAACAACTGTGCAAATAGCCGTTTTGAAGAAAAAGAAAGAAATAATGTTAATTTGGCAATTTATATATGACAATTATTAAAAAAATAGTAATAAAAAGGTCTTGACTCAGCACTCGTATCGTATGGCAGAGCTGATCATACGCTGATTTTCTCACTCTAAAGATACTCTCAGGCGTAATAATACATTCTAAAACACACTCTTTTATCACCAAAATCAACCTAGGATTAACCATACTTGCATTCCTGCACACACACCCATACAACATATGTGAATGTCATATCACTGTTCCTCGCTACTAGTCTGGATTTGTCAGTCAGTCAGAGATTCACTGTTATACAAAAAGTTGAATAGGAGACGTAAAAGAATACTCAATTGGACAAGCGTACTTCTATATACCTATATATGATCTAGAAATTCAAAACGTGCCGTGTAATGCCGGCTTAGAATGTCACTACCCCTTTCTAGCCACGGGTGTCTTAAGAGGCTACTAAGGGTAGGGGGCTTCTTTTGAGTGGTTTTCAGGCGATGCTGTTGGAGACCCATCACCAACGATACTATATTTCTACATCGTGTCCTCTATCAACTTCCAGATGTAGCTGAGGAGTTTCTAGCTTTAACGCTCTGGCTACCAATTTTGGGATTTATGGCCGTGAGTATATGTATGTAAATTCAAATTCAATTAATTTCCATATTTATAGAGGCTGAATACCGTCAATTTCCGATATTGGACCGAATGGGCGTTCCATCGCGATCGGCGGCGCGGCGACATGCTGTCTAATTAGAAGGCGGCTCATTGGCTTTTCAGCGTATTTCAATTTTGAAATGGTAAATTAATAAAGATGTAGAAAGAAGTGCGTTGATTCAGCTATTATTATGTTTTTGGCGGTGAGTTTTAATAAGAAATTTTAAAGAGTGTAAATATGACAGCATGGAAGCTGTTTCTATTCTATCTACGAGTGCCATAGCTGATTGGAGGTTAAATAGGCTTGTTTTAAAATAATATAGCTATACTGCAACAAGACAAATAATATACATACATACATATACTCACGGCTATAAATCCCTAGAAGGGGTAGCCAGAGCTAAGGAATTAGAAATTCCTCAGCCACATTTGGAAAATTGAGTGGGGAAAGGATGGTAAAGTAAAGGTTGTTGGTGATGGGTCTCCAGCCGCATCGCCCAAAAATCCCTTAAAAGCCCCAATACCATTAGTCGCCTCTTACGTTCACCCATCGGTAGAAACGGGGTAGTGCTATTCTAAGCCGACACTACACGGCAAATAATATATTTCAGGGTTTCGTATTACAAAAAGAAAAAAATTAATGGCGTATGAGCTATTAAAATTCCTTATTTCAGGAATATGTAGAGCGTATTATTAAAATAAATGATAAACAAAAGTTGACATTTCCTTGAAGAAAGGTAAAATAAAGAGTCTAAATACATACTAAAAAGGATATGGTTTTCTTTATCCGGAGGATTACAAAAAATATAGGTTATTTACGTTGCACTAGAACTGTGAAATGTGCAAGGAAGATCGTCGTTTACTATTACTATGCATTTAATTGAATACAAAGTATAGAAGTTCTAATAAATAAAGAATAAATAAAGGAAAGATAAATTTCGACACAGGCAGGAAAAAATTTTTTCTTTCCTTTATTTATTAGAAATAATCCCCACATGAGGTTTTCATGAACAAAAAGATTTAAATTATGGAAGTTCTTTTTGATTAAAGTGTATTGAATACACTTAAACTACAGATTTTGTTATCTACGTTTCAATACCAAAACGAAATCTACTAGAATACTTTTTTCCCTGTTTCATTCTACAGATGGGTAGTAAAAATGAAATTATAAAAAATCTGCACAAAATCACATCGCTTCAATTACAACAAAAGCCATTAGAGTCCCCTCGAGAATCGAATGAATCGATTATAGACAATAGCGAAAAGCATTCGAGTGCAACTGAATCGAATTAAACACTCGAATCGATTGCCCACTCGATATTTGAAAGCTGAATGTTCACTTTCTTAAAAGTGATTCGGAACAAGGATAATTACTGCGACAGTTAAAAGAACCCTAACTTCTATTTTTGAACCAGACGAATATACATACATATACATACATACATATACTCACGGCTATAAATCCCTAGAAGGGGTAGCCAGAGCTAAGGAATTCGAAATTCCTCAGCCAATTTTGGAAAGCTGAGTGGGGAAAAGATGGTAAAATAAAGGTTGTTGGTGATGGGTCTCCAACCGCATCACCCAAAAATCCAACAAAAAGCCCCAATACCCTTAGTCGCCTCTAACAACACCTGTGGGTAGAAAGGGGTAGCTACATTCTAAGCTAAGATTCAGATCTATTAGTTAAAAACCTGCTCAGCAAATTAGGTTTGAAAAATGATACGAGTATACATAAATTATAAAATAAATATATTATAATATACGGTGAGGGAAAACAGTGAGGAAACCCACATGGCTGAGTTGTACTTAGTCATGTGACAGTGTATTCGTACAAAACGGCGATAGGCCTGCCCCCTATCACGTGAGTACACTGTCCATGCAAAACGTGGGTACTCTGAACACCAGGTGACAAAGTCACGTGATGTTCAGAAGTATTAGTACCTCTGCCAACCCCTTCGGGGATATTCGGCGTGAACGTTTTTGTTATGTTATGTTTATAAATTATAAATAGAAAGCATATGCATGATAATGACAGTAAGCAATAACGCAGAAGACACATTTGTTGAAATGGAGGATGTTTTAAAGCAGACAGGCTTCCAAAGCGTAGCGAATAAAGGGCTTGCATAATAATCTAACATGAAGCTTGAGAGCATCGAACAAAGTGGCTATTAATAGTCTCTGCCTACCTCAACGAAAACAAACAATGAGAGTATATGTGTCACTAAATCGTATATCTATGTAGTCTCACATCACATTTTGCGCCATACGCTACAAATTTACTCTACATACAGAAAATCAATCGTCAAATTGCTCGTATCATTAAAATAATCCGTAATAATCGCTAAGTATCATGTCAATGTGGCGTAAATGTATTAAACGCGGCAACGCATTCGTATGAAGTGAGCTGTGTTAAATAAATATAGTAAATTAAATCGATAAGTCATTGCAACCTGCAGCGATAACCCTATTTTAGGGTTGGCGCGGTTGGCGTTCCAACGGGCGGGTTTTAGACGCTCTCAAAATCAAATAGCTAGCCTTCTTTTCAAAATCGTTTAAACGTTTTAATAAATATTTCTAAAATATATATCAGAAGCCCTCTTATGTATCTCTGTATACGGCATTATATTAACACACATGCCATTTTAAAAATGACCACAGCACTATATAATGTAGTAAACCATGCATACAAAAATAAAGATCTATCTTTGTAAAAGTCGAATAACATCAAACTAAAACAAGACAAAATAATATTCTGTGTTTTATAATTATCAATTGACATTACTAAATGAGGAATAAATAAAGGAAAGAAAAATTTCGACACAGGCCGGAATCGAACCCGCGACTCGGGTATACGCCCCCGTCGCTTTGCGAAATGAGCTACCGTGTTAATGGCTGCCAGCCCGAAATTCTTCTATGCTTTGTTTCTTTTACACTTTTAAGTGGTGTTTGGATTCCCTACCTCCGAATTTTTTACAAATTCGGAAGGTCACTTGTCTACCTTTACAGATGGAATGCAAATGTTGAGAACGCTTAACTATCACATAATTTGAATGTTTTTATTCATGAAAACCTCATGTGAGGCTTATTACTAACTAGCTGACCCCACAGACTTCGTACTGTCAAAAGTGTAGACTTTCACGTCGTCAAACTGAAATATTTAACTGACCTGTTGAGGGTCTCTGTCATGCGATGAGAAAAAAGGTGTTTTTCATAGTGTCCTCATAATTTTTTCACTTTATAAATTTTAAGTTTATAAGTATAGTAGTTTCGGCTGAGCATTGATTCTTAGTCTGTTAAACCATTTTTTAAGAAAATTTATTGATCTCTTAATTTTTCTGGGATAAAATGTGTCCTATTGTGTTAATTGGGATCATTATCTGGCTTCCTGTCAATTTTATTTTAAATACGTTCTGTGACGTCTTCATTTAGCTACAAACACACAAACATCAAAACTTTCACATTTATAATATTAATAGGATAAGGCTTAAACATAAACTTCTCGCGCAGGTGACCTCGCTCGCCGGCCAGCGCAGCGTCTTGTCTTGCGCTTCATGCACGCGTGTAAATTTTGTTACGGAGTAATTTAAAAATTGTATTATCTTCTAAGATGTTTATTTAAATTAAGTGATGTCAAGGACAATTTTGTTCTCAATAAAATACACTCAATCAACAACATATTTATTTGGATAAAGATTAATATTATGTTGATAAAACATTATGGCAATTATGCATTAAATTCGACCAAATTTATTTACCATAAAAATGGTTATAGTAAGTGAAACTTAAAAGTTAGACATATACTGTCGCGCGCATTTTTTTAGGTCATTTAAAGATAAATAATTCTTTAATACATTTTTTTTGGGTAACTTAAACCGTTTACGCAGCGCACACAACGGAAGCCTTAGTATGAATAATTATCCCCGTTTTTGCAACATTATTCGCTGATAGTTTGCTCCTGTTGATCGCAGCGTGATGATATATAGCCTAAAACCTTCCTCAATAAATGGACTATCCAACACAAAAATAATTTTTCAATTTGATTCGGTAGTTCCTGAGATCCTAGCGTTCAAACAAACAAACTCTTCAGCTTTATATTATTATATTACTAATAAATAAAGAATAAATAAAGGATAGAGGTTTTCATGAACAAAAACATTCAAAATATCAACTGACATGTTCGTGTTCAAACGAGCGTTTTAAAAACCGCTCCACAAATCGCTGCACTTTAAACCGATTGGGTCCACATTCAGGGGCGGGCGTAACAAAATCTCTATCCCATATGGACACAATAGTCATTGTCAATTGTCACCGGGGGTTCAACACATGTTTAACAAGAGACCTTAACAAGCTAAAGTGCACTTTATATAGTTTAAAATAGCGACGTTTTAAAAACGCTTGTTTGAAATCAAGTCTTTAGTTGATGTGAAATTAATAGGCATATACGCATTAGAGAGATTAGTGTTTTATTTGGATTAAACATTGCTTTTTTAATTTATGGCATTGCGCTTATTCCTTTGTCCTTTTGCTGGATTAATTGAGTTATTGCAGTAATTCATATAATTTCATTTTGACATTCATTTATATGGGTTGCTAGTTAAAACTTTTCCTAATAGCGCAAGCGATTAAGAGTTTTGGGGCTTTTAAAGTGACTTTTAGGCGATATGGTTTAGTACTTTAGCACACAGTCTCTTACCCCTCCCCCCCCCCGGACAAGAAAGCAGGTGAGAATAATACAATAATGTGGAGAGCTGTCTGTATTAAATTGATATTATAATAAATGTGACATAGTTTAATATTATTCAATTTGTAAAAGACGGCAGAAAAAACGACTTATGTTCGTTGACAGTTCTAAATCCGGGCTAAGTATTATTTGATCGCGAAGCCAGCGAGCCCTTTCGCGTTCTTGCATTCGATTTGAAAGATGCACAGCGACACTTTTTACATTGTATTTACTTTTCTTTACAGTTCTCAAAATCACCAAACAGATTATGTCCAGTCTTCTTAACCATGCTAGACGTCCTTTGTACAGATATTTCCATACAGTTTATCTTATAGAGCTGCAAAAATAGCCGTATATATAGGTGCATATCATCCACGGCCACCCATCACCAACAAACCTTGCTCAACGTCGCTTAACATGATAGAATCACCATCCCCTCACATCTGTCAATACAACGTCACCTTTCATTACAGACAGGCGACAGACGAAGACAATTCTGTTTATGTCTCCTTTACTCATTTTTTAAATTAAACTCGATAGAAAATCGGGGTCCTATTCTAATGTTTGCTATGGGGTGGTATTATTGTGTATGGCGTTTTTGTTAATCACAGTCGGGTTGAATTTAGAATGGCATTGTTTTTGAGAGTGCTTTATTTATTGTTGTGCGATTTGTCAATCTGTTCGGTTGACTTTGTGACCGTTTGGGTTGATTAAATCTGAAACGGTCTTTATTATATTGAACACTTGTAGATGAATAGTTAATTTGTCATCAAATTTATAAAATGATAGAACTAACCTATTTCTAGTGGGTGTTGTACGGGTATTGGGGATTTTAGTACACCTCAGGGTATTAGGGATTTTAGTGATTCTCGGGCGATGTGGGTGGAAATCATCACCAAACCTTCTTAATTCTAAAATATTTTCTTCACTCAATTTCCAAAAGTGGATTTATAATTCTGAAGCTGTGACTAGCATATTTTTTGGAAATACAGCCTTGAGCATATGTATGTATCTCTTATATGGAGTAACGTATCGCATCGATGAACTCCGCTTACATATCATTAAGTAGATGTAAGTAATTATGTAATTTAATATCAGAGAACAGAAAAGGTTCCAAGGAAATCGAAAAAAGCTATACTTAAGTGCGGAACACTACAAAATACGATGTCGATAAAATTATACATACATACATATACTCACGGCTATAAATCCCTAAAAGGTGTAGTATAGTGTGAGTGCATCTTGTCCCCCTCTTGCCATCATATTATGTAAGATAGTTGTAAGTATTGAGGAGTAATAAACCTATATACAACGAGCAAACACGTGTCTTACTTCTTACATTGCAAAAGGGTAGCCAGAGCTGTGGAATTAGAAATTCCTCAGCCACTTTTGGAAAGTTGCATGGGGAAGAGATGGTAAAATAAAGGTTGTTGGTGATGGGTCTCCAACCGCATCGCACAAAAATCCCTTAATAGCCCTATTACACATTATACATTTTGGTATTTTAGGCAACAGTATTAAATAATTGGTTATATTATTTTACTATGTATATTATAGTAATTAATGTAGCAAAATTTACTCTCGTTAAATACTAAATTTTGTAGCTCTTACATATAACTCAACTATATTATTAAAACTCTAACAAAATTACATCAAACTGTCAGGTATAGAAACGCCACTAAAACAAATATTGTCCCTACTGCTCCGTAACGAAAGCACATCACGACAACAAAGACGAAAGGAGGGGCAGAGTGCATTAGACAAATTACATTACTTACGCGACTCAATCTGTTTATAAGATTATTGGTAGGTATAAATAAGTGTGGAAAATCTAGAAATTATACGCAACGTGTCCAGAAACTTTACGAGTTTTGAGATTTCCTACACAAATTTAACTTATATAATATTATGCTTTGGATAATACTATTAATAAAATGTACTCCCAAAAAACCCAAAACACTGTAACTGTATTAGTAGCCTCATCTTATCAACAAACTATAGTTATAAAAATCTTAAAGGAAATAGTGAAATATCTTTATAAAAATGGCACAAATATTGTCCCTACTGTGTTTGGTAACGAAGGCACATCACGACAACAAAGACGAAAAGAGGGGCAGAGTGTGCATCAGTGTTGAAAAACTAGAAATTATACTCAAGGTGTCTGCAAATTTCAGGCTTCTGAGATTAGCTACACAAATTTAACTTATACAATATTATGCCGCGTAGAGCGGGCTTAGAATGTCACTACTTCTTTCTACCCGCGAGTTTCGTAAGAGGCGACAAAGGGGAATGGGTTTTAAATATAATTTTTGGGCGATGCAGTTGGAGACCCATCACAATCGATACTTTATTTCTACCATCTTATCCCATATAAGCTTCCAGTTTCTAGCTCTGAAGCTCAGGCTACTCCTTTTTCGGATTTATACCGTGACTATATGTATGTATGTAGCTTAACAAACAACTATAGTTATGAAAATCTTAAAGAAAAATAGTGAAGTATCAGTATAGAAACGCCACTAAAACAAATATTGTCCCTACAGCTCTGTAACAAAAGCACATCACGACAACAAAGACGGAAGGAGGGGCAGAGTGCATTAGACAAATTACATTACTTACGCGACTCTATCTGTTTATAGTTCCGTACTGATGTTTTGTGACACGCTTTGAGTGTACTTTATTTTGGTTGTGATAAATATATATTTTTAATCATATAATTAAGTGTTCGATATAAAATAAATTATTTCATCATGTGGTATAAATAATTTGCATTATGACAGTATACATTATGGCTCTATATTCAACAGATTCATAAAAATAACGTATGGCAGTAAAGTAGTGTTTACTAGCTACTATCACAGTCGTAGTCGTTGGTTTACCCACCCGCCTTAGACCAGCAAGGTGGAATGGCTCCTATTACTCTCGTTAGAGAAATATTTGCGCTATGATAATGCGATTAAATGGTAAGTCAGCAAACATAAGCAATAATAACCAGACTAAATTAAAAAAGTGTAGTGTCGACTAAGAATACAACTAACCCATTTCTTCCCGCGGTCGTTTAAGAGACGACTCAAAGCTTACGGATTTTCGTTAACTAATTGTTGGGTGGTTGGATGTAACTAGAGACATAGGTGTCACCAACAGCAGTTCCTCTTTTCCATCTTTTCCGCACTGAACTTCCAAATGTAGATGAGACACTTCTTACCACTCAAATTCCAAAACTGTCTAAAGAATATAATAATAAGTCTAATTATTTATAATATAATTTATATTGCATTTACAGCTGTGAGTTTATGTATTTATAAGTAAAGACTTACCATATAGTAGTATGAGCCCGCTGCCTCGCCTCACGATCCGTGGAAGACCTTTCCAGAAGTATCGACAGAAAGTCGCTGAGGAAGGCACATAGTTGCTGCAAAGCCTTATCTGATTGTACGTCCTTTTCCTGTGGACAATTTACCATTGATATAAACTAGGTGATGATGTCACGTGATGTGCAGAAGTATTAGTACCTCTGCCAACCGCTTCGGGGATATATGGCGTGAATACTTGAGTCTTGATTAAACTTTACGACTAAAGCCACAGCTGTGTGGGTAAAACACCCGCCTATCATGCTGAGAGGCGTGGTTTCAAATTCCGGGTTGGGACTACACTAATTTGTCTTATCTAATGTCTTATGTGTGGTTAATTTATATGATTTTTAACGGTGTGGGCAAACATCATGAGGAAACCCATATGAGTAAGTGTTACTTAGTCATGTGAAAGTGTATTTATACAAAACGGCGATAGGCTTCCTCCATCACATGAGTACACTACATACATATATATACATATACTCACGGCTATAAATCCCTTAACGGGGTTGCCAGAGCTTTGGAATGATAAATTCCTCAGCCACTTTTGGAAATTGATTGGGGAAAAGATGATAATAATAAAATGTTTTTGGTGACGGGTCTCCAACCACATCGCCAAAAAATCACTTAAAATGCCCCTACACCCTTAGTCGCCTCTTACAATCACCCACGGGTAGAAATGGGGTAGTGTTATTCTAAGCCGACACTACACGGGTACACATGAGTACACTGTCCAAGCAAAACGCGGGTGCTTTGAACACCATGTGACAATAAATTCGGAGACATACTGCATGAAATTTTATGATGCTAGTGAGTTTTTCCAATATTTTACAAAGTGATCGATAGTATCTGGCTACCCCAATGGGAAATATCGGCGTGATGTATGTATATAAATAGTTTAAGTTATGGTTTATAAAAACAACTGTTAGCCGAATATATTCACTTAAGTGGATAGTCAAAGATGAAGAAAGAAATATATTTTTGTTCCACTTTAAAATAATATAATAAAATATAATAGAAAACTCTTTATTGTACATTACAGATAGAAACATTTTATACATATTTTTTATTAACTATAAGTACAATTAAATAATATTCATCGTTAATATATTTGCAACTTCATAAGTTAAACTTTTCTTTCGTGTATCGTCATATATAGCAGAGTCAATCACTCAACAATCAACACACGATGCTAAGATCGCAGGCTCAAATGCAGAAGACAAAGCTTTAATCCTTTATAACACATGCATACATATACTCACGGCTATAAATCCTTAGATGGGATAGCCAGAGCTTCGGAATAAGGAATACCTCTTATGGTAATTGAGTGATGAAAGATTGTAAATAATTTTAGACTTTGGTCATGGGTATCGCCCAAAAAAAATTAAATAGCCCCAATACCCTTAGTCGCCTTTTACGAAAACCAGGGCAAGACGGGAGGTAGTGCTTTTCTTAGCCGACACCAACACTACTCTAGCTTTTCAATCCATGTTTGTCTTTCATTTAACCTACGATGGTTGCTTTAAACCAACGATAATCATCATAATCAATATTTTACACCCAAACATCCATTTGCACAAAAGTATCAAAACGTGAGTGCCACTGTCTCCCCTTCCTCACATATAGCTCGTCGCTACATTCATATGAAATATATTTGATAGCGACACAACACGTAAATGTGGAGTAGCGGTATGGCGCGCCATTAGACAGGTGATCCGTTTACATTGGTAGGTTTACTTGAGCGAGTCGCAAAAATAACTTCGTAAGACCTTCAGTAATTATTTTCTGTCATGAACTAGATTAATTAATCCTAAACCTATTAGGAATTTTAAAACTAATGAATTAGTCGTTTTTTATGTCAGCGATAGCACATACTTACACATAATTTCTGAAACCAGCACTAACTTATTTCGTAGCTCAGTAGCAAAAGGCATTGTCTTTAATGAGGCATGGTGTTATTTCCTAAATCGGACTTACGCTAACTTATAGTCTGATGTCTTGGATAATATTTCGAAAGTATGTCTGGTTTGTTTAAATAGATATTTATAGTGAGGTAAACGGAGGATTCTCAGCATGCAATGCCTATGTTTAAATGAGTAAGACAACTTGTTACTTAATTAGCGAACTTTCTCAAGAGCAATAATAAAAAATCAGTCTCAACACGAAAAGACTACTATGATGGATGAAACTTGTTCGTACCATCAAAGATAAGACATTTATTTTATTCGGAAAAATATGTGTTTTGATGGAATCGTACATATTTCTCAAACAGTATCCCTTCATGACCTAAGTAAATTTTGCTGAAGCACTATTTATTCTAATATTCATTCTTAAACTTAATACGTTTCAGCGGTGCGCGGGTAACAAATGGATTATTGCATAGAAGCCAACGATCAAAAATACGTTTTTCTCCAATATTAAACTGAATTAAATTAAATTACAGGAATGTATTTGAATTAAATTAAATTTAAACTGTTTAAACTCATACATTCCGAAGAACAACAAACAAATCTGAGTAACACAGAAAACTAAGTCCCTGAAATTCGAATTGAGTGCAAAACTATAATTATTTATCTTTTTTAATAAAGAGCACTTGCATACAAACATACCATTGCAAAAGCTTAGTACCGACACAATATTGGAAGTTGAGTGGGAAACTGGGTAAAAAGTTCATCTCATAAAAATCAAACTGTTTTTCAAATCATGTTTTCATCAATAATTTATTTTTACTTGATCTTACCGCTCAAACAATAATACTAATATCTTATTCAGAGAAATTTAAACTTGTTGAAAAATAATCCCTGCAAATGTAACACACATACTTAAAGACGTAAGTCAGTCAAATTTAATGTCGCACAATTTAAAGCTTAGTAAATACACACACAACCGTGCACTTTTGTAAGATTATTGGGAAAATATCTGAATAAGTAATTTTTCACCTGATCTTACCACTCGACCAAGTACTTATAAAAATCTAACTAGCTCCAGCCCACTGGCACATGTACCCGCTCCTCACACGTGCATTAGCGGTGCTTTTAGGGCGGTCGCACTCAAGACTCCCTAACGCCCCAAACGATAATAGGGTTGCCGCTCGCTAATATATTTAACTTATATTTTTAGATCCACTATGCGCTTTCTGTTTTTACTGTACGATTATAGTTTACGAGTGATACTATTTTTGTGTTACCTCTTTCATAGTTAGATACATACATATACTCACGGCTTTAAATCCCTAGAAGGGGTAGCCAGAGCTAAGGAATTAGAAATTCCTCAGCCACATTTGGAAAGTTGAGTGGGGAAAAGATGGTAAAATAAAGGTTGTTGGTGATGGGTCTCCAACCGCATCACCCAAAAATCCCTTAAAAGCCCCAATACCGTTAGTCGCCTCTTACGTACACCCACCGGAAGAAATGGGGTAGTGCTATTCTAAGCCGACACTACACAGCACGTTCATTGTTATTACGGTCATTTACGTGTTGAGGGTTTTTTAACGTGTTTGAAAGGTTAGCTTTTCATTTCATGCTTTTAATGGAAGGACTCTAGATCTAGATAAAATGTTTTTATTGGCGAGACCACCACCTCTTTGCAGAGAGGCGTGTGTTCAAATCCTGAGTTGAGCCTTCTGCTATGTGTCTTGACTGAAGTCATAGGTGTGTTATGATTATTATGGTTTTGAACATCGTGAAGAAACCTACCTGGCAAAGTTGTATTTAGTCATGTAACAATGTATTCGTATAAAATGGCAATATGCCTGCCCCTATCACTACACTGCCCAAGACAAACGAGAGTACTCTGAACACCAGGCGATTTTTATGTCACGAGATGTACAAAATTATTAGTACCACTACAACCTACCTACAATTGAATTTATTTTGACTATTATTTACAAGAAAAACTTCGAAAGGTAACTTAGACGTGTAAATAAATTTAATGGGTATTAATTTTTATTATGGAAACATTTTTCATTATTATTATTTTGCATTTTAGCTGTGTAATGTCGGCTTAGAATAACACTACCCCATTTCTGCCGGTGGGTGTACGTAAACACGTACGTGACAAAATAAAAAAAGCAACTCTTCTTTTAAAATCCACATAGCGAAATTTACGCAGCGAATACGGCGATGAATCAATGAAGCAATCTAGTTAAAAAACCTAAATGCTTAATTCGTGTCTTGTTCAAGATACTATTCGATCGATAGTTGTGGCAACGAAGAAAATTCTTTTGCAGTAATAGAAACTGATACGAAGTCGGTAACTCCTAAAGTTATTTATCAAAATTTGATTACCGTAGCGATATTTTATTAGTATATGTTATTTTCAATACCAAAGCCAGTCATTATATCATTTTACCAGGGCTGAACGAAACTACAAAGAACTATCAATTTATTTATTAGATACGTAATAAATTTTATTTATTTATTTATCTGGTCATAAAATACAGTTTTTACAGGTTTCATCTAATGCAACTACATTACACATTTTATAATTTATAATGTAACGATACAATAGTATGCCGTATGTATAATAGATTACATATATTGCCGTGTAGTGGCGGCTTAGAATAACACTACCCAATTTCTACCCGTGGGTGATTGTAAGAGGCGACTAATGGTATAGGGGCTTTTTAGGTGATTTTTGGGCGATGTGGTTGGAGACCCGTCACCAAAAACATTTATTATAACAATCTTTTCCCCAATCAACTTCCAAAAGTGGCTGAGGAATTCTCATTCCAAAGCTCTGGCAACCCCATTAAAGTTTAGGGATTTATAGCCGTGAGTATATGTATGTATGTACAATAGTATGCAGTACAATAAAAACAATACACTTTTAACATGTGATGTGATGTGATTCGTGAAAAGTGTGGTGTGAAAGATGATATTGTAAGAAAGATAGAAAAAGGAATGTTGAGATGGTTTGGGCACATAGAGAGGATGGATGATAGAAAATTGGTAAAAGGGATCTATAGAGCTAGTGTGGATGGTAATGTTAGTAGAGGACGACCACGGAGAACACACTTGGACCAAATTGAGAGTGTGCTCAAAAAGGCTGGCGTCCGAAGTATGAAGAATAAAAGAGCATGTATGAAAAGATTGATGGATGTAAACGAAGCTAGACAGGTTTGTCAGGATCGTGCGAAATGGCGATCAATAGTCTCTGCCTACCCCAATGGGAACTAATGGCGTGAGTATATGTATGTATGTATGTATTTTTAACATTTATCAAACCAACAAGTTTACATTGTAACTTAAATAATGCAATGCATTGTTTAGTACTTATACAAAGTAAATTCCAGGTGAATAGAATACTTTAACCTATACGTACACGTTAAAACAACCCATAAGACCCATTTATTTTAAGAGCTGCTAAAAACATAAACGAGATTTGTCAAACGATTAATATGGATATATTCAACTCAAAGGTCCACACATAAAGATCGGTTTTGGCGGAGCGGTATCTTGAAAGCTATTGTAACTTTTGATATACATATACATACTTATTACAAACCCAATTTTTTTTAATATAATAGCGTGCTAGGCACTTTTACACCAGATATGACACGGGGCGCGTATTGTGACTTGTAAATATTAGTAAATAAGTTGTAAATTGCATATGTAAATTTAAGTATATTTTTCCTATTTGAGTATAAGTAATTAATAATTATAGTGGGTATTGTTTTGTTCCTATGTATTTCTTAAGTATATTTTATACATATCTATAAAGTTTAAATTTACTCGAACGTTTTACCAATGTACAGTTTAAATCTTTTTGTTCATGAAAACCTCATGTGGGGATTATTACTAATAAATAAAGAATAAATAAAGGAAAGAAAAATTTCGTACACGTTTAAGTAGTGTTTGCGTTTCCTACCTCAAACCTTCACCAAACACTAGTTAAACGTGTAAAAAGAAATAAAGGATAGAGGAATTTCGCACTGGCAGCCAATTGACACGGTAGCTCAGTTGGCAGAGCGTCGGGGCGTTCACCCGAGGTCGCGGGTTCAATCCCCGCCTGTGTCGAAATTTTTCTTTCCTTTATTTATTCTTTATTTATTAATGTACAGTTGTTTTATAATTAATAATATACACACTTTTGGTAAATATTTGTGAAAACTCCTAATTGGCTTATAGAAATGTTATGATTTATACCTATATATGTTTAAGTTGCTGTGAGTTTTCCGAACCAAGTAAAATAAAATAAAATAATGTCACAAAAGCTAACCTTGAACTTACAGTGGACGGAAGTTTACCGGGAATATTAAATTAGCAAATTACTACCAAAAGCTAAACTATATAGTCAACAATGTAAAACAAATCTCGATAGATAAAATTGCAGCTGGCTTTGGCTTTTGCTAAAGTGATCATAAAATGAAACTCCTGACATCTCATTCACACATAAACTTTAGCATTATGCAACTATTCCCTATTACTGGTCTGAAATTGTCTGAGTCTAAGGTTTAGAATAGAATAGAATAACTCTTTATTGCACATCAAACACAAATTTACAAAAGTAATAATATGATCAAACAGTTTACAGTGAGGTACAATTGGCGGTCTTATCGCTAAAAGCGATCTCTTCCAGACAACCTTTGGAATGAGAGATCGATAAATTAATTATTTGGGTAGATGCACAAAACAAGGCCAAAAAAACATAATAAGATATTAAGCTTACTTAAAACTAACTTATTTAATTTACTATTATTAAATTGAATAATCCATGTGGTTTACAAATAAGACAACATAACGTAGCAAAATCCTACAAAAAAACACCAAACCCAATAAACAACCCAACCCCTTTACGTAATAAACTAGTGAAACAAATCGCACAGAAGACGAACCCAATTTCGTAAGTTCCGAAGAAAGGGGTACAAAGTTCGGACGGCAGTTTCGCGGTACATAAACTTTGACGAGCTTTGATTGAAGCTCGTCAATAACAAACTTTTTCTTCCGATACATGCATCTGTTTTATTACTTTTTGTTTTTTATATTGTTTGAGTTTCATTAATACGCAGAATTTAAGAATTTGTTCACATAATATAATAACACCTCATGCAATACATAATGATAATAATACCTTCACCTATACATAGGAAGACCAAAAGAACTCCAGTATGTTAAAGGTCTCATCGACACTGTTTCTCTTCTAAAGAGACTCACACACTTAGTCATATTTTTGTTTGAAGTAAAAATATTTTTTATATTATTTTTTTCTGCAACAAAATGACCAACGGCATAAATGTATCTCAAAGTCATCTAAAAGAGCCATTTTACAGCGTTACAAATAAACATATTTCGAACAGACCAAAATCAATTAATTATTAAATATATTTATGTTACTTAAAGCAATTTTTTTATTGCCCGTTATTGCCAATCAATAGTAATTTTTTTTATAAATCTTTAGTAATTTTAGTACGTAGCTATAGTTGGTCTTAACAAATATTTCCTCGCAGGTGTCGCAAGAGCCGACTAACGGTATTGGATTCTCAACTTTTTGTTGCGAAATCGGGCGTAATTTTACCATTTTGCCTCACTCATCTTCCAAATGTGGCTGAGGAATTTCTTATACTGAAGTTCTAGCTACCCCTCCTAAGGATTTTTAGCCGTAAGTATATGTATGTGTGAAAAAAAATGTTGATCTATGGTTTTTATACTACATTTGTCTGTTAATATTTACCTATTTATCTTTGATCTATATTGTCAATAAAACAACCTGTCACTTTATGTCTACAATAATATTCGAAATAAAAGACTGCAAGTATACACATATAAAAATGCAATTTGTTATTTTAATTTAATATAAAATGTTCGTCCCACCCAAATTGCAGGAAAAAAATATAAATCTTTGGCAATATTAGTATATATAAAAGTAAACTCACCAATGCCATAGCCAACAATTTTACAGCAAGAGGCGAAGCTTTGGACATCATCCACGGAATGGCGTCGCACCCACTGGAGCGACAGATCAGTGCACAACACGGAATTAGCGCTCTGAGAACAAATTTGCGTGTCAGTTATATTAATATATATAATATAATATTTATATTTGCCGTGTAGTGTCGGCTTAGAATAGCACTACCCCATTTCTACCCGTGGGTGATCGTAAGAGGCGACTAAGGGTATAGGGGCTTTTTAAGTGATTTTTGGGCGATATGGTTGGAGACCCATCACCAAAAACGTTTATTATTATCATCTTTTCCCCAATGAACTTCCAAAAGTGGCTGAGGAATTTGAGGAAAGCACTGGAGCGACATATCAACGCACAACACGGGATTAGCGCTCTGAGAACAAATTTTATATTTCAATAGATTTTCTAGAGATTTTTTTGTGATTTGGCAGGTTATTCTGGCATGCTACCCTACGTCTGCCCCCCAAGGGTCTATTCCTTAGGCAGACACCCTAGCGCATCGACCACACACCCTAAGAGTGTGTGGTCGATGCCCTAGCGTCTGCAACGTGTGATTGTGTACGCAGAAAATGTAGAAGTTTATTAAAATTTAAATGAAAACACTGCCTCCGTGGTGTCGCGGTAAAAAGCTTGGTTTCAAGTACGGAGGTCTCGGGTTCGATCCCAAGGAGGTGGTATCCTTACAAATTTAATTTGTAAGATTTAACCCAGTCTGGGAGGATAATGCAGGCTTGAATCACCTGATTATCCGAAAATTAAGATGATTCCGTGCTTTCGAACGTGCTTTCGTGCACGTTAAGCCGCCGGTCCCGGCTACTATTACGGTAGTAGTCGTTAGTCTGCCAATCCGCAATTTGCCAGCGTGGTGGACTATGGTCAAATCGCCCTATATAGGGTAGGCTCGAGCCCCTTGCCGGAGACGTAAATGAGCTGGGAGAAAGGAAAACAACGTAACGATTTTTACTGATAGGGCCCCATCATAAGAATTTGCCACGGGCCCCAGATAGTATAGTTACGCCACTGGTATGGTGGTGAACTAAGATAAGAATAGATGCGTAAATGCTGCGGCAGAAAGTTGTTTGTCTTCATGACATAAGGTGGGCCGTGAACTTTTAACTTCCTCGTAGATGGGTCACGCTCCCGAGATGTTTGGGAAACACTGCCCTAGCCCAGACTTATAGGGCTGATGTTAGGACACTCATTTTTGTCGACACCATTAATGATAGTAGAAGACGACCAAGGACGACACATTAAGATCAAATAGAGAATACATACATAATTATACTCACGCCATTAGTTCCTATTGAAGTAGGCAGAGACTATCGATCGTCACTTTCTACGATTCCGGCAAACCTCTCTAGCTTCGTTCACATCCATCCATCTTTCCATACATGCTCTTTTACTCTTTACGCTTAACACAACAATATTATGAGGAATGTGGAAATGTCAATAGAAGACGACCTCGGAGGACACATTAATATAATAAAATAGCATGTTTAAAAACATCACAACAATACAGACGAAGCTCGCATGGTTTGCCAAGATTGCACAAGGTAGGGATCGATTGCCTCTGTCTACCCAAATTGAATCTAACGGCGTTAGTATATGTATTTATGTGCTCATGTGAAGGTTAATTAGACAATAAACGATTCATTTATTATTTATTATTATCATGGTTGTTAACGGTGAGGGAAAACATCGTGAGGAAACCCACATGGCTGAGTTGTACTTAGTCATGTGACAGTGTATTCGTACAAAACGGCGATAGGCCTGCCCCCTATCACGTGAGTACACTGTCCATGCAAAACGTGGGTACTCTGAACACCAGGTGACAATGTCACGTGATGTTCAGAAGTATTAGTACCTCTGCCAACCCCTTCGGGGATATTCGGCGTGAACGTTTATGTTATGTATGTTATGTTTATGTTATTATAATCCCAGCAAATAGAGGGAATCGCTCGCCCTAAAGTCTTAAAAACGATGTTATAAAAATTATACTCACTTAACTACAGGTGGCGGTAAATCTTCTTTCTCCGAAGCCAAAACCAGTATTTGGTTCAAAATCTTCAAGCCATGCAGCAGTACTTCTTGGGAATTCTGAAATAAAGAATATAGTAATACATCTGTGTAGCTGTGTAGTGTCGGCTTAGAATAGCACTACCCCGTTTCTCCCGGTGGGTGTACGTAAGAGGTGACTAACGGTATTGGGGCTTTAAAGGATTTTTGGATGATGCGGTTGGAGACCCATCACCAACAACCTTTATTTTACCATCTTTTCCCCATGCAACTTTCCAAACGTGGCTGAGGAATTTCTCATTCCTTAGCTCTGGCTACCCCATCTAGGGATTTATAGCCGTGAGTATATGTATGTATGTATGTAGTAATACATCCAACAAATAAGTAGATCCATTACAAAAACTAATAAATCAAATTGTGTTTTTATATCACTTTTGTTCCCTTTATTCAAAATTAAATTAATAATTAGCGTCAAATCCCGTAAAAGCAAGAAAAGAAAACTAAGAAATAGATTTCTTTCGAAAATTGGTTTTATGTTATAAATCCAGTAAATAAGTTTAAAATTTTGATTAAATTTAATATTTACCCGATCACACCTCTCCATGATTCTATTCATTTCATTCAACAATTTTTCTAGATGCATCCAATCTACATTGACTTGTGCTTTCTTCTCACTTTTATTACTAATCTTACTAATATCACTGACTGTACTTGACACCGACGGAGTTTTACTTGCTCGTCTCTTTTCGTTTCTCGGTTTATCACTATCATTACCCTTTTTATTATCATTATTATCTGTTTTATTATCATCTGTTTGATTATTATCTTCATTATTATTGGTTGCTTCTGGATTTTCTGTT
The DNA here is from genome assembly GCA_963576735.1 of Bedellia somnulentella. Taxonomy (NCBI): domain Eukaryota; kingdom Metazoa; phylum Arthropoda; class Insecta; order Lepidoptera; family Bedelliidae; genus Bedellia; species Bedellia somnulentella. The sequence goes on along the minus strand of OY755194.1, from coordinate 8,863,330 downwards.
TCACCGTTGGGTATACCATTGGGTACTTTGGACTCTTTCTTTTTATTTTTGCTTTTCTTTGTCCCATTAACTGCAGCATGTCCATTAACAATTTCATTCGTATTTGTATTATCATTTGTCAATACTTTTTCAACGCTTGTAGCTTTTTTCTTTTTGGACTTTTTGCTACTATTTTCTGTATTTTTATTTTCATTATTGGAAATACCATTGACATGTATATTGTTGTTATTTTCAACTGGTATTACTGAGAGCAGTATGTTATTTATTTGACCAAACAGTCTCGTTACTTTATTACTGTTTAATGGTAGTAAGTTGGAATCTAGTGTACTTAGATCTTCGTATTCTTGTCCACTGTAAAATAATATAATTAATAAAGAATTTTACCATGCTGTTTATCTAACGTAACATGTACAAAGAACAGCAAAGTGTAGGTTTTGAATAGCGCAAACCCATTTCTTTCGACTGGTATCGTAAAAGACTATTAATGGTTTTGGAACTTTTAAAGTGATAATTGGGCATTGGGTGATGGCCTATCCCCAACATTCTTTATTAAACATAACTTTTCTCAATCTTACATACATGCATACATATAGCCACGGCTATCAATCCCAAAAAGGAGTAACCAAAGCTTAAGAAATTTAAATTACATAGGCATATTTAGAAATTTAACATGGAAAAGATAGTAAAATAAAACATGGTTGCTGATATGTTTGCTAAATCGCCTCTTACAACACCCACGAGTAGAAATGGGTTTATGCTATTCAAAGTAAATTTCGCCAACCAATTTAAAACTATACTTACGTGGTCATCAACTTTTGCCGAATCTTCCTTGCGCGTTTTCTCATATTCTTCTGCTTCTCTCTCTCTTTCTTCTCCTGGTTTTGTGCTTCAATTTCTAACTCTTCTTTCGACGGCTGGTCTTGACTCTCTGATGTTGTCTGTAGGGTATTTAACAATAGTTATTCCTTTTTTATACTTTATCACACCGTTCAATAAGTCAAAACCAGATGTGGGATAAAAGAATAATATACTATTATTAAATAAGGATATTGTATTATATTTTTTTCTCACCATAACTCTAGTTTTCCTAGTTTTCAAATGCAACAACGTCTGCAGTCGCTGTTCGTTCAACAGCTGCTTGTTAGAAATCCGACGATCCGAGTAGTTTATTATTTTATTATAACAACTTATTATACAATATTATAAAGGCAAATAAAGATATTCTCACCATAACCCTAGTCTTTCTAGTTTTCAAATGCAACAACGTCTGCAGTCGCTGTTCGGTCAACAGCTGCTTGTTAGAAATCCGACTGCGCAGTTCGATCGCCGACTGCTGGGCCGACTGCGCTAGAGCGGTCAGGCGAGATTTTACTGTTTCAGCCTGTGGAAAAAAGTTTATTTAAGTTATATAACATATTTTTTGGTTTTTACAGAAAATTAGATGCGCAGTTTAGACTTGGAATAGATGTAAAACAATTCTTGTCAATGGGCAACTGAGGGTTTTTGGGACATTGTAAGTGATATTTGGGAGATGTGACTGAAGAGACCATCACCATCTAAGAGTATACAACCATTATCTAATTATACTGCCGCTTCGATTTTAGCGGATTTTTTAAGCAATTTTTGTACTGAACTACACGTTTGGTTTTCGCTTTATGCAGTAAATTCTCTATGCTCTGGCTATCTTTGTGGAGTTTAAAGCCAAGAGTATTTATTAATATAGTATAAGTATAGATAATAAGACAAAAGATCATCTCATTGCTTCAAACAGAACATGAAATTCTTTTAATATCCTTTTCCTACCCCTCAAATTGTCTTAAAAATTGCATACTTTAAACATAAATTGATTAAATGAACCTTTTACCTGACCACCAGCTCACCAAAGTCTTAACGTGTTGCCGTCTCGCTTCCTCGTGTGTTAAAATATCTCCGTCTTCTTCTCTCTCAGTTTTTTTATCAAATACATACCTTTTCCCTAGCAGCGTCATCTCGTTCCTGCTTCCTAATATCTTTGTGCTCGTTTCGTCTTGCGTCTCGCTTCCTCATGTGTTAAAATATCTCCGTCTTCTTCTCTCTCTGTTTTTTATCAAATACATACCTTTTTCCTAGCAGCGTCATCTCTTTCCTGCTTCCTAATCTCTTTGAGCTCCTCTCGTCTTGCATCTCACTTCCTCATGCGTTAAAATATATATCCGTCTTCTTCTCTCTTTCTCTCTCTTTTTATCAAATACATACCTTTTCCCTAGCAGCGTCATCTCTCTCTTGCTTCCTAATCTCTATGAACTACTCTAGTTTTGCATCTAGCTTCCTCATGTGTTAAAATATATCTCCGTCTTTTTCTCTCTCTCTCTTTTTATCGAACACATACCTTTTCCCTAGCAGCGTCATCTCGTTCCTGCTTCCTTATTTCTTTGAGCTCCTCTCGTCTTGCGTCTCGCTCTAACCGGCGGTTCACCATAGTCTGAACGTGTTGCCGTCTCGCTTCCTCTATTGCTTGCCTTCTCGCTCCCACGGCTGCTTCGCGGGCCGCTTTTTGTTCCTTTATGTGGAGGAAATATGATAGAATGTTCGTTGTTGTAAATGGATTTAGTGAAGTTTTTATTTTTAATTGTCTAAGGATTCTTCAAGATTCTAAGGTTAAGGTCACGCGCTTAATGGAAGAACAAACTCAGGACTTTATTTATAGTAAGAACTGTTGTTTCTAGTAAAGCATATCCTTTTTATTCAATCACTACTTTTATGAAATTTAGCTTGATGATAAGATAGCTTAGAGCACTGCAGAACAGTTTAGTTTCCTAAGGTATTTCCTAAGATTAACCCTTACAAACAAACAAACAATTAGATTTGGAGACTTTACCTCTTCATATTTTTAGTATAAAATAGTTTATTATTATCGTGTATTTTACAAACAAGAATAAATAAAACCTGTCCATTTTAATAGCGCCAACCCATTTCTGTATGACTGTGTGTACGGTGACTTACGCCCGATTTCTGAATTGAGTATTCAAGCTGAGAACGACTTAAGTATCGTTTTGTCTCATTCAGTTGTTAAGATTTCAATGCGACAGAACGATGCTTAAGTTATTCTCAGCTGGAATACTCAATTCAGAAATCGGTCGTGAGTGTTGGAGCTTTTAAAATTAGTTTTGGGCAATGTCCTTCATTTTCTGTCCTTCTGTTTAGAAAATAAAAAAAAACCTGATGTATTTACCTACCGCAAAAAAATAAATCTATGGAGCTGTAGGTCTAATTGTTTCTTTTATAACTGTGTACATATAAATTGTTTACGACTGTGTTTTCCTAAATAAATGAAAATAAAAATTAAATTAAATTTTACAATCTTTTCCCCACTCAACTTCCTTAAATCCAATTATGAACCTCTATCTACCTATTTCTTTGGCCATAACTATGAATGCATGTGCGTAATAAAATAACATACCAATTTACAAAGCCGATCTCTTCTCATCTCTCTCAATCTGGTAGTATGAGTTCTGCATTGATCTAGGAAATCATGTCTTCTGTTTTCTGCTTCCAACTGCTTGATGAAAGCTATTTCTCGGAGCTTTTCTTCTTCGTCGTGAGCTTTGCGTACTATGTCCTGGGGAGATGAGTTGAATTATTTATTTATTACTGACTATTGATAAAAATTGTTGGATAGTGTCGGCTTATAATATAACTATACCAATCGTTTCAGAGGTTATCGTAAGAGGCGACTTGTTAAATAAATTAATATGGTCTTTTGCAATTTATCATGGTTGTTAACGGTGAGGGAAAACATCGTGAGGAAACCCACATGGCTGAGTTGTACTTAGTCATGTGACAGTGTATTCGTACAAAATGGCGATAGGCCTGCCCCCTATCACGTGAGTACACTGTCTAAGCAAAACGTGGGTACCTTCTCTGGAAACTAGATGGCGCTTGCCATGTGAGTTCAGAAGTATTGGTACTTCTGCCAACCCCTTCGGGGATAAACGGCTTTAACGTTTATGTTATGTTATGGTCTTTTGCAGAATTGCTTAAAGACGTGTCTTGAGACGTATTATTTATTTTTTTATTTTCGTACAAAACGTTTAAATTAACAACCATCCATAAAAATATATATATATATATTCTCAAATTAGTCACGTTTAGTTTTGATAGTGTACTGACGTGATAAGGGACTATTGCAGTTTTGTACGAATACACTGTTGAATGACTAAGATCATCGCGGGAAAATATCGCGAGAAAACCCTCAATACTGAGAAGTGTTGAGGGTTTTCTCGCGATATTTTCCCTCACCGTTAGCAATCCTGATAAATTAACCACATATATGACATAAGAAAAGACACATTAGTGTGGGCTCCACTCGGGTTTTGAACTCACGTCTCCTGCATAAGAAGCAGTGATATTTCTACTGAGCTATCAAAGTTGTTTGAAATAACTTCTCAACTCACTTTCAGATGCTGATCCCGATTTTCTGCCGCTTTCTGTAATCTCCTTTCCATTCTGAGACGCTTCTCTTCAATCAACTGGTTTTTAGCCGTCTATAATCATAAAACAGTTTTGGTATAAATATATGTTTACTTTTTACTTATTTGCTTCAAAACAAAATAAAACATATTCTATAAACATAACATAAACATAAACGTTCACGCCGTTTATCCCCGAAGGGGTTGGCAGAGGTACCAATACTTCTGAACTCACATGGCAGCGCCATCTTGTGTCCAGAGAAGGTACCCACGTTTTGCTTAGACAGTGTACTCACGTGATAGGGGGCAGGCCTATCGCCGTTTTGTACGAATACACTGTCACATGACTAAAAGTACAACTCAGCCATGTGGGTTTCCTCACGATGTTTTCCCTCACCGTTAACAACCATGATAAATTAACCACACATATGACTTTAGAAAAGACAAATTGGTGTAGGCCCGACCCAGGATTTGAACACTAGTCGTTTGCACGATAACCGAGTGTTCTACCCACTGGGCTATCACGGTTGCTTATATTATATAAATATATCAAATAAGTAACCTATAATACAAAATGGTCCAAAGTATGGTCCATCAATTTAAGGTTAAGAGATTTACCTACCTACATACTGCCACCTAACTTTCAATTCAAAATTAGTAAAATGTCCCTATAGACTACGTAGATTAAAGCAAAATTATTTGTTTCACCATGTTGACATCATGACATCTACCGAAAATGACTATAATAGGCTATTTGACTAAGTTTTGAAAACTATCTTACGGTGTTAATTTGTTTATAAGGAGCCCTAAAAAAATATTTATCTGTCTTCATATTAGCTATTTTATTAAAAAAACGAAAAAGAAAATGCAATATTCAAATGTGCCGCTAAAAAGGCGACTTTAAATTATATGGCGGCTGTAGCACAAATGACGTCAAAATCGTCAAATCCGCATTAACCACCAATGAGCGAAGCGATACACAGTCTGTTTATGCGCGATCTACGTCATTATAGAAATAGCCAATCACGGTCGTTTTTAGTCACGTGACAGTTGCATCGAAAATACTTATTTTAGAAGACGGATTTAAGTGAAATAATGCAATATTTTTATCTCGCATTTTTACATATTGCTCCAAAAAAGAAATATTAAGACTAGTGAAATAAAAGAAATGTATATTTTTATTACAGTCAAATAGCCTATTTAGTGAAATTACCATCCAAAAGTTGTCTGAAAGAGATAGGTTGTAGTGGTAAGACCGCCGATTGTAGCTTTGTTCTTGAAAACTGTATTTTTGAAAATATTTTTCATGTGTGCGTGTGTCTGTGTATTGTCGGCTAAGAATAGCTCTACCCGATTTCTACCCGTGGGTAATCGAAAGAGGCGACTAAGGCTATAAGTGATTTTTAAATGATGTTTGGGTGATGTGGTTGGAGACCCGTCACCAACAAATATTTATTACCATCTCTTCCCCACTCAACTTCCAAAAGTGGCAAAAGAATTTCTCATTCCAAAGCTCTGGCTACCCCGTTTAGGGAATTATAGCGGTGAGTGTATGTATGTATGTATTTTTTTAAGTGCAGATAAGAGTTTTTATTCTATTTTAAAGGTCCTAAACTAGATGCTTACCTTAACTTCTTCAACTCTGGTCAAGAGTACATGAATCTTCTTGGCCCGGTCTGTTCTCAACTTTTGTCTGTGCTGCTCGGCCCTGGCTTGCTTGGCTTGAAGTCTAATAAAAAAACATTACATAAAACAGGGCAGAAATTGTAGTTTATTTATTTTCAAATACATAATAAAATAAAAATATTTTACACAAATCAAGCAAGCTTCAAACTAAGTACAACTTAATGACTTGTATAATACGATACTAATTTAACGATATATTTTATACCATTTAGTAAATATTTAAATAACGCCGGAGACTAAGGAACAACCATTTCATTCTCATCACATAAATATTGCTGTCATCGGGATTCGAACCCACAGCGTGACCAAGAAGCTAGTCACCTATTCACTCGGCTACGGACGTCATCAAAGTACAAATTACAAAAAGTATAAAATTTGTGGCCCCGTACTAGGTCAAACTTTTTGATGGGGGGCAAGATTTTGTAACCGCGTGGGTTTGTTTTTTTTTGCATTAATGTATTATTGGCTGTAAATCTTGAATCTCATAAACATAATTTTAAGTATTGTTGTTTTTGAATCTATTATTTCCAAGTAATTTTCTACTTACCCTCTCAGCGCATCCTGAAGACTTCCTCTTCTTTTGATTCCTTGAGATAACTTCGCATGTAGCTGTTGAGCGCGACCTGCAATTGTTACAACATTTATATAACAATAATAAACTTCAAACACCCTAAACAAAATAAATGAAACCGCTTAGTTGCTTGGCGCAAAAGTGAAAATCAATAATCAACCCCTATCCTCGCTATTCTTTGTTCCTACAGACGAAAACGAAATTGAAAGTTTAATACTAAGCCAGAAAGCAGACAGTACGCCTGGTATAGATGGCATAACATCTCGACTCCTAAAATCCATTAAATGCCATATTGTCGCTCCGCTAACCCATATTTGTAACCTCAGTCTTAGTACGGGTGTTTTCCAAGATTGCTGGAAGATAGCTGCTGTTACGACTGTGTTTAAGGCTGGATATAAATCTCAACCCTGTTATTACAGACCAATCTCACTTCTAGGATCCCTTTCGAAAATTCTTGAAAAGATAGTTCACACGCGATTAAACGATTTCATTAAAGAAAATAAACTCATATCCGAGAATCAATTCGGCTGTCGACAGGGACATTCAACCGAGGATGCTGTACTTAATTAATACACGATAGCGCAACATTTAGATAATAAGAAAGCATGCATATGAGTATTCCTTGACCTTGCCAAAGTCCTCGACACTGTTTGTGCCCCTATTTTGCTGCGAAAACTGGAATTGCTGGGTATTAGAGGATTAGCACGCAGTTGGTTCGAAAGCTACCTTGTTAGACGCACTCAGTCAGTTAAAGTTGGAGAACTAATAAGTGACCCAAAACCGATACAATACGGGGTGCCTCAGGGTAGCATTCTTGGGCCAACACTTTTTATTCTTTATATTAATGACCTTTTATCCGTTAATCTAGCGAATGCCCAAATAATCTGCTATGCTGATGACACTGTCCTTATATTTCAAGGAAAAGACTGGCGGGACGTAAGGAAAAACGCTGAAACTGACCTAGCGAGGGTCTGTAGCTGGCTTCGTAAAAATCTTCTTACTTTGAATGTGATAAAATCTAAGTACATGAGTTTCTTCAAGACTGGTATATCGGCACCTCACACCTTGACAATAAAAGCCTGTTTTTGTTCAAATAACATTCTAATTGGTCCATGTAACTGCAACGACATTGGTAGAGTAAATAACATAAAATACTTAGGGTTAGTGTTGGACGAAAGGCTGTCATTCAAAGACCACATTGAAACTTGTACAAAGCGAACTCGCAAACTGATATAAATGTAAAACCTGAGATCAATAATCGGTAATTTCTTACTGCATCACAATATGGGGAGGCTCCTGCAGTTCTAACATTATTGTGCTGGAGAGAGCGAGCAATACTCAAGGTAATGCTTCGAAAACCAATTCTTTTTCGTACAAAAATACTAGACGACATTGCTGAAGTACTGACCGTAAGCGGTCTCTTTGTTTCCCAAGTTGTTGTAGGAGTGCAGCGGAAAGAGGTGTTAGGTCAAGACTGTCGCGCACTTTTAGAAAAACGAATTTTAAATCTTCCTGTCTCAACCACGAAAACAACTTTCGCACTTCGTTTTGGTTTTTACTTCCACTCTCGACTATACAACGCTCTTAACAAAGAGATTGGATGTCTTGGCACTTGCACTTTAAGGGAGGTTAGGATTAAAGTAAACCAGTTTCTTAAACAATCTGACTACTATGATATTGAGAACCTTTACAAAAGAGTAATACAGACCGGATACATTCACACATGCACACACACACAAACACACACACACACTCACACACATACTTAGTTGGAGCTATCGAGCCACTAATGCTTCAAGTACCACCAAAGCGTCAAGTATCTCTGCCCAAGACATAGTTGCTAAAGATTCTTCATACTGATTTTCTAAACTTGCCGATAATCTACTTTATTATTACCTTTTCATAGCCAACATTATTTGCATATAAATCCTTTTAATTCAAATATTCTTAACTTCTATGATTCAAGAAGAAAATACTTACCAGGATATCGAGCCACCAACGCTTCAAGTACCACCAAAGCATCCAATCTTTCTGCCCAAGACATTGTAGCTAAAGATTCTTCATACTGATCTTCTAAACTTGCCGATAATGCACTCACAGGACCTGGCGATGGAGGACGAGGCCCGTCTAAAGGACCATCTATGTCGGTCTGAAATTATATTTGAAGGGTGATGTAATTTTCAATTGGTTAGGTGATATCATTTGATTTGATAGGGAAAATAGCTTTATGTATCTGAAGTGGTTGCAATATTAATTTTACGTTGGGGCAAGGGTCTTCTGAAGGTATAAGAAATAGTAAGTTCGTTAAAGAATCTTTACACAAATGCTATGGCTAGTATCTATACTATATAAGGAAATCGGTTTGAAGTGGTGAATGAAATATATTAGTAGAATTCTTTTTACCTCCGTATCGTCTGTTTCAGTGTCCAAATCAACATCAGAAACCTGCTGCAACTCCATGATTTGCCTGTTCAATAAATCTTCTTCCTGACACAGTTTTCTCTGATCACATTCTGCTTGATAATCCAATGCCAAACTAATCTTCCTTTCGTTTTCCTCAATTTGGCATGTCATTTCAGCAATCTCAGACATTTCTGAAGGATCTGCAGCCTTCAAAATTTCAGTATCATTTGTGATATGATCATCTTCGTCTTCAAATTTGAAATACGATTTAAATTCAACCTTCCACTTGTCGAAATCGAATGGTTCTTCAGTACTCTCTTGGGATCTTGTTAGTCCTGTGAGGCTTTCGAGAGACGAATGCAATCGATTTTTTACAAGCTCCGAACCTTGGCTGTTTTTTTTATCTTTGTTACGTTCTGATTTTCGTGTTAAAGCCTTGTTTCTTGCTGATCGTGTACGCAAGCCCGTGACGTCAGATTTTTGACGAATCATTGAAGCATTTTTCAATTTCTCCTTTGTCTTGATTTGTCGCTTTTCTGACTTTTGCTTGGTAAGTTCTGGCTGCTCTGATTTTGCTCTAGAATCTGCAGTGGAATTCTGCCGTTTTGGAGATTCAATCATGTTTAAAGTTGGCAAACTTGTGGTGGCTGAAGGTTGATTGAATCTATCGACCCAATGCGATTTTGATTGCTTTTTCGATTCACGACTTAGACGTCTCGACTTTACAGTTAGCCAGCCATCATCATCGTTTTTAGTTTTGGCGACATTTAAAACCTCAACCGAGTTTGCAGCAAAATCATTTGTATCTTCAGCCACCAATGTTCTAAGGCTTTCACTAGATTCTATTCTTGACATATCGACTCGAGTTACTATGGTTTCGGAAGAACTGTACTCATCACAATCTTTAATATTTTCTAATACATTTGTTTCTTTCTCAACATTGCCATTTAGTTTCGGTGCTAAAGGCATGGCTTCAACTTCTTTTTTCACGTCAGTTTTCCCTTTGTTATCACCGCAGCCGATTCGATTAGTTTTTGGTAATGGTTTTTTTGCCATTCTAACAGCGCTTGACGTACTAGGTTGATTGTTGTCGAATAGAGTTTTCCTGCCAGTAGTGAGATTGAAAGGATAACTGCATTTCGTGCTGCTTTGGTTACGTTTAGGCAAAACCTTTGAAGTACTTTTTATATTGTTAGACCGAAGTTCGACAACGGTTTTGCTTCTCATCACTGGGTTTGTTCTAACCGTCTTTGTTTCAACTTTAGCGCTCATCGCTTTTGGTTTAGCAGCAGCTTGGGAATACGCAGGTCTAGCAACAGTTTTAGTATCAGTACTTTTGTTATCGATCTTTTTACATTCATCCTTATCTTTACCAGAATCTTTAGCTGGCTCACTTTTATTTTTATCATCAGACGTATGTGGAATGTCATTGTTGTTTATTTGTATTGCCGGTTCATTTTTCACTTGTTTATTATCATTTTGAGAGGCATTTTGTTCTTTTTCAGTGGAACTAGCAGATATCTCTAATAAGTTTGGATCTTTTGTTGAACTCTCATCCGATATATCAGCAAAGTTATCTTCTGACTTTGATGGAGACACAGCGTCACTTTTACTGGTAGCTTCGATTTGGGTCCTGGCAATTATGTCATCCATTTCTCTATTTAACATATTGTCATTCTTGGCGCTATTTTCAAGGAGCTGTTTCTCTAGAAATGAGCACTCCATTGCGTTTAGTTTAGCTATAGTTGCTTTAGCTTGTTGCGAAATCTCACTCAAAGAGTCCTTTTTGTCTGGTTTTGGTTTCACAGCTTTCGTATTTTCGTTTTCAGTAACTTTGTTAGTTAAAATCGAACCCTCAATAATCTCAGCTGTAGTTGGTTTGTTTAAGACATCTTCGTCGGTCAAAACTTTCTCTTTGATATCTTCGAGTCTTTTATCACCTGTTTTAGGTTCTGGTTTCGCCATTTTAGTGCTGGAAAGTTTATTTGAGAAAAACTCGAGTGAGCCTTTAGGGCTGGTGATTGAATGTGCTGTTTTAGGGCTTATCTTTCCGCATGCAGGGCTTATTTTCCCAGTTAAGTTCGGGCTATTCTTGCCACTGGGAGTAGTACGACCAGATAAACATGGACTGTTAGTTTGAGATGGACAAGGAGATGAACGTACTGAATATGCCCTTTTAGGTTTTGGTTTCACAAAGTCAGTTTTTCGAATCTCCCAAGCTAAACTTTGAGGGCGCTGAGGCGGTGGCGTATTATCGTACTCCCACTTAAGTCGGAACCACTCACACAACGCTTTAAAATCGCGAGTATAATTTTCTAAAACGAGTATTACTTCTTGACATTCTGATAAGTTTTCGTGCGCTTCGACTGTGTTGTAAATCTCACCAATCTAGAAAACAACAATTACCATCACTGTACACACATTATTATAAATTTATGAACATCAACATCATATAAAACTGAAGTCAACCTTGAAGTCCAAAATATATGTTTTTAACAAAAATTATGACATTATGACACCTGCTGCCGAGGTGCCACAATGGGCTAACGTGGGTCTATCACCTTTATGTCTAATCACCATATTCAGGATGGCTCACACCCCTCAGTAGGCACATATATGAGTTAAGTAGAAGTGTTGTATAAATATAATCAACTCATTTTATACGCCAGAGCTGACGTTTGATGCACGGACTAGAGATCGCTAAATCGATAAATATAAAATCTACTACAATAGAAACAAATGGCTTGAGTAGTATGTATCTATAACTTACAGCTCTCTTTAAGTCTCCAAACAGAAGTGCCCAATATCTAGCTCGGAGCTCGGTTCGCTTGTCTCTGCCAGCACTCGCTGAGCGGACACGGGTTGGTGGGACTCGGGGCACTGGAATATATATGGTAATATAGATATAAATAAAATTTGAGATACTTGCCAGTGAAATTCCCGTCAAAAACGGTTTAACCATAGTTGAGAATCTTTTCCACAATCAACCACCAAAAGTTACTGATGCAGTTAAAATTCTGAATTTCTAGCTAACTCTTTTGTAATTCAGAGTCGTGTGTGTTTGTTGTTCAAAATCAAAAGTTTATTTTTCAAATGTTACAAGTGTTGTGTTGGCTTAGAATAAGCTCTAAATCCAATAAATAATTAGTTTAGTTCTATACCCATCACAGACCATACATTATTTTACAACATTTCCCCATTTAAATACCAAAATAAGGGCTGAGGAATTTCTTATTCTGATGTTCTGGCTGTTCCTTTCAGAGATTTATAGTTGTGAGTATATATAATGTGGATTTATTAGTGTGTATTAGTTGATTTGGTTGGATAAATATTACAGATTATTCTTTATTTTAGATTTTTTTCCACAGTCTACTTCCAAAGTGAATGAAAAAAATTCTGCAGCTATGCACTGCTGTAATAATGTGATAGCTCAGTGGGTAGAACACCACTTATCATGTAGATTACTAATGTTCTGATCCCGGGTTGGGCCTACACCTATTTGTCATGATTGTTAACTATGAGGGATAAAATCATGAGAAAACCCACAAGGCTAAGTTGTACTTGTGTCATGTGGCAGTGTATTTGTACAAAATGGCGATGCATGAGTGCACTGTTGAAGCAAAACATGAGTATCTACTCTGGACACTAGGTGACGCTGTCATGTGATGTTTAAAAGTATTGGTACGTCTGCCAACCCCTTTGGGGATATTGGGTGTGAGCGTTTGAGTTGAGTGGTTTTTGTACATAATTTAAAACAAATATTAAACTTGTGGGTACATCTTCAACCCCAAAGGTATTTTTAGGGCAAGAAAGTAACAGAACAGCTTCATCAGCTCTGAAGTTTTTTTGAGAAACCCAAATCATCAAAATAAGATAGGAAAGCATTTTAATTAAATATCATCTTATTTTAGTAAGTGAAATAAAAATGATGGTTTGCTTTATCATGTACAGTTGATTAGGCACAGGTATATTTATAATGCAATGCTGAATAATTATGCATACATACTGAGGATATAGAATAGAATAGAAAACACTTTTAGTAACATGTTGCATATTGTAAAAGTTTTTTTACAAAATACAGTTACCAAAGCAAAATAACAATAACCAGTCTTATCACAAGAAGCTCACATATACTCAGGGCTTTAAATATAAAAAATGGGTAGCCGGAGCTTCAGAATTGGAAATTCTTCAACCAGTTTTGGATATTCAGTAATACTAAAGAACATAGCTAATAACCAAATTATGGAATTGTTCTAAAATCTATATACAAAGTTTATGTTGGGCATAGCACCAATTACTTTAATTAACAATATTTCCTCATCTCAATTAGATTTCAAATCTCAGGTTACCCCTCTTTGGTAATATAAACATTTATATTGGTATGTTATCTATAATTGTTATGTGGAACTGTAAAATCTTGAAGAAAATAACTTACTTTAAAAGCAACAAATAGTTCTAGGCCATCAATATAAAACATTATAAATTATTATTTTGCTTTTTAGGTGAGTGGAACAACATTTTTATTATTCATTTATTTAAGTTCTCAATGAGTGAACATAATGAAACTCATTTTTAAGAGTTATTTTAGGTAGGTGGTTGAGTTATAAATATACAATACATTGGTTTTTTATTCTAATAAGATCTTACTGAATTAGAATAAATGTGAAGGACACTCCTATTCATGTACTCTATGCATATAAATACAAGCAAAGTTCATATTGAGATCATATATTGAGCACTCTCGATTGGAATCATCTATTAGGTCATCAATAATTACTTAAAGGCAACAAATCTATGGAACCAATAATGTTCTACCCACTCAAATTCGCTGCAATTGTTGCACCAATATTTGTGCAAATACTATTATAAGAACTAAACAAACCTGCAGTTTCCGCGGTAATATGACTTGAAGCTGAGTTCCTGATTTCTCTAACTTCTTCCTGGACATTTTGCTTCTCTTTATCCATAACAAATCATGAAACAAAATTTTAACTTCTGTTTCAAAACAAAAGACAAATTATGTTGTCTGAACTCATGCATGGGTTTGGCTGAATATACGAATCAAACAGCAGCCTAAAACCTAATGCTTTCAAAATCTTTTGCGTTGCTGCGCAAAGTTAATAGATACGATATTCGATTTCTGTGTAAATTGGCGACAAAAATAGAATAGGTTTTGTGTTTTCTCATTAACAATTCACGTTTAGTTTAGTTCTATCTAGTGACAGTTAAGTTAGTCGATTGATAATGGTCGATTGATTTCATTGATTAGATTGACTTAAAGGGTCAGTAGTTGATCAATACGTTGACAATGACAGTTCGGCACAAGTTGTAGTGGTAGGACGGTAGAATTTTATTAGAATAATTACATCAATTTACATCAGATACAAAATTGAAGAATATAACAAATATTTTCAAAATGACTGCCGCTAGGTTTAGGCTTCCAAAGAGACTGGCTGCATTACCCCTTTGTATAGCAGTTACTCTTTGTCCAAATTGTGTGCCAGCAATAGGAACCCCGCTAGTTTCGACTGGAGGGGAAAATCTACACTCATCCAAACCCCATGGACCGAGGGTATGCAAGTATGTCGCCGCAACTCTAGCCCAAGCTGCAGACCGAGACAAATGGGAAGGTGCCACTGTGTCGTTCGACACAGGTTGCATCCCACAGAAGCGTCCTCCCGTAGTAGGACTGAGAGGCGCGCTACCTACTATTGGTTTGATTCCTTTGATTCGAAGTCATTTAGACTAAATAAGGTAAGAAAAATTTATGATGGTCCTATTTCTCGTTTCAATCGTTTTCAAACGAGTCAACTTCGTTTTCTTTTAGACAAAATGTAGTTCTATACGGTCAAACAGATATACCTCGCTAGCTTTGTAAGACAAAAGAACTATTATATTTTACTCTCAATTATGACTACAGGCTGTTGACTAAATTTAAATTTACTCGCCTACTCGTAAACTTTGAATTTGAAATAATATAAATCAAATTTGAAAGCACTGTACTGTTAATGGGTCAAGAAAAGCCTTTGCAAAGTTTGGTAACCAAATCTCTATAATAATAAAACTAAATTTATAGAATTGTTTGTAAGTGGGCCTTTTAAGGCCCTAGGCCAATGCCCTAGACATGTGTCCGTAAAAGATAGGCAGCGGCAGTACATAAAGTACACGTCAAAAAAGTTGTCAACTTTCATTCTTAATAAAGGTAACTCTTTTATGTGTTTTTATTATAGTGAACAACTTTCAGTGTCACACGCAATTGATACAATAAATTACATAAACGTTCACGCCGTTTATCCCCAAAGGGGTTGGCAGAGGTACCAATACTTACGAACAACATGACAGCGCCACCTAGTGTCCAAAGATAGTACCCAAGTTTTGCTTTTCAACAGTCTACTCACCTGTAAAAATGTACTTGTGCATCAAAAGTTTTTGGCACACTTAGTTAGCAATTTATACATTAGTTACTACATACATACATATACTCACGCAATTAATTCCCATTGGGGTAGGCAGAGACTATCGATCGCCACTTCGTACGATCCTGACAAACCTCTCTAGCTTCGTTTACTAAGAAACTCACCATGTGTGTTTTTATTTTTACTTTAGCTTAATCTAAGAAACTCACCATTCTTACTGAGTTTGATCTAGGCAGTGACACTTTTTAATTATTAATTATTTTAAAAATTACTATATTTTAGATAAGCATTCCATAGGCAAAGTTGTTTAGTTTGATGTGTTTTACCAATTTAAAATATAAAAAGGGTATGCTTTAAAAACGTGGACTTGGCCAATTGTCAATCGTGGCACGCAATCGGGAAGTGGGCCATTGTTTTTTATTTCGTCACTGGCCGATAGAGACTTATCCTTATTTGGAATATTTTATTGCAAAATATATTTATAATCACTAGGTATATGACGTAAAAATAACATAAATAGAGACATATATAACATAAATAATAATAAATAAATAGCTGCAGCCATAATGACTTCGACTTCTATCGCAAGTGGTTTGCCAGGCAGCAATGAGCTATGGGTCATTGTGTGAACACCAAGTGATCGTGGCCTACAATTGTACATTGCAAAGCGTGGCCCATCACAGGCCATTGTGTACTGGGTGTTTAAGATTGATGGTATTGAAAGATATTCGGTAGAAAAAATCTACCGTATTATCAAAAAGTAAAGAGAGTACCATTGCATTGCAGCTGGCAATATTTAATTTCTTTTCGTTTTCCAGAAAAATGGCGGATCAGGTATGTAGTTAAATTTTGAAATAAAATAAGAATATCGTTCTATTTCTTTGCTAAATTACCTTGATTTATTAACTTTGCGAATAATTGATCTAAATGATGTATTTTCAAGTAGTGTTGCAGCTCTCTAGGACCGTAATTTACTTTCTTAACGATCCCCACGTGGATTGCGGTCTCCAGTGCATGAATAAATATATTTCAGCAGCTTTTTTTGTCGAAATTTTAGTTAATTGCCCTCCAGTTAAGATTCAGATAGATGTATTTTTTTTAGATTAGGTTATTAATCTATTGGATATGTTATTGTTCGCCTTTACATTTTAGGTTATAATACATAGCTGTATGTTTTGGCTTGATCATATCTTACGTTAAGTATATGTTGATATTTTAATCGTCTATAATATCATAGAGATTCCGCTTACAAACTTCAATGATTCTAGATCAATTTGTTTCTAAATCTTGATCTATTCTGCACAAATTAAAATCCGCACTAAAACCTTAAATTTTAAGTAAAGGTATTCAGTTCAGTGCCGATAATTAATTACTACCCTTAGACCATCTTAAATCCAGTTGATTTATTTAAGGAAAACCAACAGTATACATATAAAATACAATAACTTAAAGATACGTGCAATAATACAATAAGTATCTCATTATTAGCAATTGGGCACATACATTTAATTAGTAACATAACATAATAAGTATTTAATCGCAAACTCATCAAGTCACTATAGTATGCCAACTTATCATCAAATTCACATTTTATGCTCACTGCCAGACCCTATATTATTATGTTAATAAACAAACCTTCATCCATTCCAATGATTTGCAGACTGAACGTTCGTTCCAAAAACAACCAACAGTGTTTTTGAACCGCAAAAAGGGTATTGGTATTAAACGGAGCAAGAAACCATTGCGTTACCACAAAGATGTTGGCCTTGGTTTCAAGTCACCGAGAGAGGTAAATTGCATGAAGAATTTTGAGTGTGCTAATGATTTTTTTCTTTTAATTTAGACAGAGAAGGCGTTCCAAAAACAGCCAACGGTTTTCTTAAACCGTAAAGGCGGACTCAAGAAGAGTCAGATGAGGCACAGTAAGAGCGTTGGTCTTGGGTTCAAAACCCCTCGTGAGGTTTGAGTTTTTATTTTTCAGTCACAAGGTGCCGGGTCTACGTTGCTTTTGGGAATGCATGTTAGTCTATAATTTGGTTATTACGATGGTATTCAAACTAACTCTTTGTCTATTAATTCATAAGGTACTAAATATTTTATTCATAACCATAACAAAATATTGAAATGTATTCTGAAGGGCAAGCACGAGCGCTATTTTATCAACACGATAACGGTTAGAATGAGATGGCAGTATACAATACTAAGTAAGTGCGTAAGAGATGGCTGCTTTATCCCACGCGATAACTAGTTTAAACACGGCTCGTGCTTGCCCTTCTGGTTTCATGTATGTCTAGTAAATAATAACTTAAAATGTGTATGTAAGAACCTTACGGGAATCACTACTAACCTATATTTTATTAAATTCTGATTATCATGTATTTGTGTATTCACATGGGAACTGGAACATGTCAGAGGTCATTATGGTTCACTAGCATCTTCACACCTCTTTTTTTGTTTCTAAATTATCTCACCCATTTCATATGTTAAAATCTGAAAAGTATTACAAATCAAATTACCACTTCATTGCATAAATATTAGTGCCAAATATTTGCAGTCATTTCCATTTGAGTAACTATAAATTCGTATATTTAGGGTGAATGGATCAAAACATTGTGTAAATTTTCATGACAATTTGTTTCACTTTCGATATAAATTAGTATACTATGATGATATCCACACGACGGTCTTCTGACTTACTACTTGACGATATTAAGTGTTTTCTAAACCCAAAATCTGATCAAAACACATCATTTCAAAGCTCCACTTTTTTAGAATATTTCTATAACTTTTTTAATGTAATATTTCAGGCTATTGAAGGAACTTACATTGACAAAAAATGCCCCTTCACTGGCAATGTCTCAATCAGAGGAAGGATTCTTAGTGGTAAGCATTTTTCTCTTTCCTACTCTAGGCCTACTCTTCAAATTAAAACCAATAATTTCATCAGTATCTCTTGTTACTCATTGGATGTGCTTAAAACACCAGCCTTTCATGCTTAGCCTTTACAAATATTTTTACAAGCAGAAGAGGTACAGACAAAATTATTATTATTGTTTTTAGAGTCAATGTATATGAAAGGATACACCAAGCAACAAACAATTACAAAACGGTATATTAATTAATCACCCAATATAATTTCCAGGCGTAGTACAAAAGATGAAGATGCAGCGCACCATCGTGATCCGCCGCGACTACCTCCACTACGTCAAGAAATACAACAGATTCGAGAAACGACACAAGAACATGTCTGTGCATTTGTCGCCCTGCTTCAGGTAATTAATTTATTATTTGATGAACAGTGTAATGTGGGCTTGAAATAGCATTTCTTACCAAGGGTATTGAAAGGTGGCATAGGGTATGGAGGCCTTTAAGCAGTTGGGTGATGTGGCTGGCAACCCATCACAAACAGCCTATATTTTACAATCTTGTTCCCACTAAACTTCCAAAAATTGCTAGGGAATTTATAATTCTGAAGCTCTGGTTACCCCTTCTTGAGATTTATAGCTGTGATTATTAAATATATCTTTTTATCACATATTTTATACTTAGTTGGGGCACTTTCAAGGGCTCAGGTTCCTTGATAGATGGGCTATGAGATGATCACAAACTGAATAGTTGAAAAAGAAATAATAAAGAAATTTAAACTAAGAAAACATTCAATTTTAAGATTTAATGTGAACATACTTATACTATTCTGAATGTACCTTTTAATGCTAGACCTTTTATTTCTCTATTTTTTCTGCTGTCATAATTCTGGTCAAACAACTTCAATATTCGGCTTCCTATTTATTTAAAAAATATTACCAAAAATATTAAGATACAACTTTACATGATGATATCCCACGACGGTCTTCTGAAAACAGATTGATGAGACCAAGTGTAACTAAACCATACTTCCTGACTTTACCCATATATTTACAAAACATCCTATACTCATACAGTTCTATCTAAAATAAAGTTATTTGTATTTCAGGGACGTAGAACTTGGAGACATTGTAACTATCGGCGAATGCCGGCCGCTCTCCAAAACAGTTAGGTTTAACGTGCTGAAGGTTTCAAAAGGCAAAGGCTCCAAGAAATCCTTCAAGAAGTTCTAAATATACACATGTTTAAGTAATTTGGTTGTTTCATTTTATGATAAGTTCCAAAGTAACTCTGTAGTGTTGGGTTAGAAAAGCATAAACAGTTTCTTCCCCCGGGTGGTTCACGAGGCGATTTAAGAGACCCATGATGTTTATTTAACAATTTTTCCATTCATAGTCTAAAAGTGGCTCAGGAAATGTTAGATCTGATGATCTTGTTTTCACGTTTTGGGATTTCTAGGGGAAGTTCCCAAGTTAACAAGATAAAATTATCGTGGAATGTGGCGCTAGATATTTGAAAATATTGAGTAAGTATATTTTACTTTTAATACTGTTCATTTTATTAAAATTTAGAAAGAACCTATTTATTCCTCACAGTTCTTAGATTTATATAAAAACGCCATAATTTAAAGATTCTCAAGATATTTATTGTCTTCTAGTTTAAATAGTGATGGAAAAGATGTCAAGAATCTTGAATCGATGACACTCTATATATAGATATGATGTGTCATTTCATAAAAAGCAACTGAACTTTTATTTTTTTTAAATAAGATCTCAAACTCATTTCACTATACATGTTAAGCTATCTTTTAGTCTTTGTGTTAAAAGTGGCGGAGCAACTGTTGCTTAAAACTGGAATACAGCATAGCTAACGCTTCCCCATTATACAATAATATTTATAAATGTAGAGTCACTAATTTAAGTATTATCTATTTTTTTTATTGAATCAGGTGTTACTTTGCGGAAATCTATAGTAATACTAATATTAATAAGTTTTTTCGCTTAATTCCGCTAAATACCTGCAGTCTTCATGCAACATGCACTGTGCTGTTTGCTAAGTGCATGTTGCTTGTTATATAAAAACGCCATAATTTAAAGATTCCCATCAAGATGTTTATTGTTTGTGCTGTGGGAGGGCGGGCGGTGCTCAGTGCATGTTGTTTGAAGACTGCAGGTATTTAGCGGAATTAAGCGAAGAAACTTATTAGTATTACTTTTTTTTTTGTTAAGAACTAAATGGTACATTATACCAAATTGATAATATATGCGTACCGTTACCATCTACCAATGGCTTATCCTTTGATGCTTGATAAAACTAAAAGAAAACAGTATTAGATGCTTATAAAAATAGATAATAGAACTAATTAAGATATAAATTTCAGGCGTAGTACAAAAGATGAAGATACAGCGCACCATCGTGATCCGCCGCGACTACCTCCACTACGTCAAGAAATACAACAGATTCGAGAAACGACACAAGAACATGTCTGTGCATTTGTCGCCCTGTTTCAGGTAACTAATATATTTAAATAATTTTTATTGATTATACATTGAATATATAAATTAGCTGTGTAGTTTACGCATAGAATAGCACTAACCCATTTCTTTGTATGAGTATTGTAAGAGGCATTTGATGTCTTTACTGAAGACCCTTCAGCAAATATTTATTTTATAATTTTTCTCCACTGATGGCTGATTTTTTTTTTATTATTATGCCTTGGTCCCCCAATTCCGAAGCCTTGTAATTTACAGCTGGAAGGATAAATATGTCTTTAACTAATCCAACCACCAATATAAAATATTCAAAGTTAAGGCACATAAGTCTTAGATCGATGAGCTGTGTGATGAAATAAATTCAATGCTAAAAGGATTTCTAGTATTGCACAAGCTCAATAGCAGAAAAATGGATAAAAATACTTACAGAAATTTAAACAACGAAAGCATAAAATTTTAAGATTTCATGTGAATGTAATTTTCATTATTTTCAGTAATTTACTTTTTTTTCATTTTGATTTGATTAATCTTGTTTTTTTATGAAAAAACTGTTTTATTTTTCTGTTATTGTGCTTTTATCATTGAACTTCTGCCTAATCTACTTCAATATTCCTCTTCCTATTTATCTAAAATGTATTACCACAAGATTACCACTAGTTAGACATAAATATCTTAAAATATAACCAAACATGATGATATCCCACGACGGTCTTCTGAAAACAGATTGATGAGACCAAGTGTAACTAAACCATACTTTCTGACTTTATCTATATATTTACAAAACATCCTATTCTCATACAGTTTTATCAAAAAATATGTTTTTTTTTTATATTCCAGGGACGTAGAACTTGGAGACATTGTAACTATCGGCGAATGCCGGCCGCTCTCCAAAACAGTTAGGTTTAACGTGCTGAAGGTTTCAAAAGGCAAAGGCTCCAAGAAATCATTCAAGAAGTTCTAAATATACACATGTTTAAGTAATTTGGTTGTTTCATTTTATGATAAGTTTCGAACTTAACTGGTAAATATGATCGCGAAAAGCGGCGATTGACCCGGCTATTCCCAATAGTGTTACTGGATAGTCTTACCACTATATTTCTACTGAATTAATGGGAACTTTTTTCCCAATTGTCTCACCGAAAGTAAGACTTTGTCTATGTTATATTTTTCCCATTAGTCTTACTGACCATATTTTTTCAAAACATAGGCCTTGTAACTATTAGACTTAGACAGGACCTTATTACATACACTTGATGGTAATATTCAGTTTTGCTGATTTATTAATATGAAATGTCTATTTTTAGACACGCTTTTGTCTACACATTTGGATAAATGAGATAAAGGTTTTTTTTAAATACTTAGAAATAGGAGCACATTAGTTGTACCAACAAGGTGTACCAAGACTCGGGTCAAGGCCGCAGGAAACCGATGGTCGAGGGCAGCACAGACCAAGTAAGTCGTTGTGGAGATCTTTGGGGGGACCCTATGGCCCCTTCTGGATGTCTCTTGGCTGATGATGATATAATGTTAGTCATTATTTGTTTGTAGAAACTCCTACAGATATTTTTGTATAAAAACAGTTAGCTTTTTTATTTGTGATGTTTTTATATTTATGAAGAGTGTGGCTCAAAAAGGCCGGCGTCCGAAGTATGAAGAATAAAAGAGCATGTATGAGAAGAATGATGAATGTAACAGAAGCAAAAGTGATTTGCCTGGATCGTACAAAGTGGCGATCGATAGTCTCTGCCTACCCCAATCGGAACAATGGGCGTGAGTATAAGTAAGAAACCCTGGTACTTTGTGAAAGTTATTTTAGGTTTTGAGGACTGCGTTGTGGCCGAAATTTACCGCTATTTACTTATGAGAAATACACCTCGATTAAATATTATGGAAAAGGGAATCAGCCAATTTAATCTATCTAATTTATAAAGAAAACTAATAAAATCTAGGAGAAGCTATGGTCTATTAGTCTTACTTAGTCTAGGTAAAAGTAGGAATATTTAGATGTACCAAAGAGTTTTGATTCGTTGGTAAGACTACTGGGATTTTTTTTCCCAGTAGTCTTACTAGTAAGTCTATTGGGACAAAAAATCCCAATAGTCCTACTGGTAAGACTATCGAGTAGGACTACTGGGAATAGCCGCGATTGACCCACCCCTGGGAAATGCATTGTCCAAATCTAGGAAAGTATTATATTATCTGTAATAGTACTAACATAAACGTGGTAAAATCTAGGCTATTTCGCTTATGAGTACATTAGTACTCATAAACTTAGTATAGTGTTAGTACTAAACTATGAATACTTGACACAAATATGACGTACCATTAGTTCTATGGGGATGCATCCCAAGAAAAATATAAAATTGTTTTCAGGTAGCTTGCAAGTAAAAACTACATTAGTCTGCGCTGCTGTATTTTATCCAAAACATACATACATATACTCACGGCTATATTTCCCTAGAGGGGGTAGCCAGAGCTAAAGAATTATAAATTCCCCAGCCACTTTTGGAAGTTGAGTGGGGAAAACATGGTAAAAATAAAGGTTTTTGGTGATGGATCTCCAACCGCATCGCCTAAAAATCCAATAAAACGCCCCAATACCCTTAGTCGCCTCTTACAACACCCGTTGGTAGAAAGGGGTAGCGACATTCTAAGCCGGCACTACACGGCTCAGTTCTGTTATTTATTTTTCCTTGAACTATGAAATTAACCACGCTGTTTGTTACTATACCAAATTGCTAAGATGTTTTACCTCGATGATTTGGGATTGACATTATTCATCCAATGGATTGACAAATATCTCACAAGTACGAAAACATCCATCCTGGGATTAAGCAATTCTTTTTTGCGTTGTATCAAAATCTTAATCTAGTATAGTTGTGGTAGGGCATATGGTGGATTCGCAGCGTAAGAGGTAAAATTATTCATGCCATGCTATGTAAACTTCAGTATCACTTTGTTCGACTCCCCTCTCCCCAATAGAATTCAAAAGAGCGCTGTTTGGACTTAGTCCTCTGTCCCATAGACGAGATGTGTGTATACGTCACATTGTCGAGCGAGCCGTTAGTCAGCGAACTAATGAATTCAAAAGAGCGCTGTTTGGACTTAGTCCTCTGTCCCATAGACGAGATGTGTGTATACGTCACATTGTCGAGCGAGCCGTTAGTCAGCGTCGACGCGCACCACCCTCCGCTATGCGTGAGTGTATGTATGGAGCGCGAGCGCGGGGATAACGAGGATGGCGGGGTAGGCAGCGGGACCTCGATCGCGCCATCGTATCACATCGGGCGTTCGCAACTACTAGGCAATACTAGTATTAATATATCGTTTCAAAGGGAGTGGAACTTTAATAAAGCTAATTTTTCTATGTTATATACAAAAATGTTACTGACAGACTGGACAGACCTTTATGTAATTAATGATTCGGTGGTAGCGTTAGAATATTTTTATAAGGTAATTAATAAGATAATAGATGACTGCGTTCCACAGAAAAACCGTTTTTCGGGAAGCCCCAGGTACTCTTATCCTGAGTGGTTTACACCTGAAATAAAACGGGACATAGCGGATAAAGCAAAATCTCATAGGCGGTACAAAAAAACAGGATCACAACGTGATTACGAAAAATTTTCGTTACTTAGGGCAAGAGTGAAAGCAAATTTAAAAACGGCTTATTCGAATTACGAATCTAAAATTCAATACCTTGTTTCAAAAGAACCAAAACTGTTTTGGAAATTCGTGAATTCGAAACGGCAAAACGTAAAGAAGACGGTTATTTGTGATAACGGGACCGAATTGACAAACGAGGAAAGCGTACAGGAGTTTTCTAAGTTTTTTAGTTCGGTGTATTCAGATACTCCACCACGGTTCAGTATCGCGGACGCGATGGCGGCGGACGCGGCGGCGGCGGGCGTGCATCTCACCGCGCTCAGCCGCGACGAGGTGCGCGCGGCGCTGGCGCGGCTGCCAGCCAAGTCCTCGGCCGGAGCGGACGGGATACCTGCGTTTGTGGTGAAGGACTGTCGCGCGGTACTAGAGGAGCCGCTCCTATTTCTGTTTAATTTGTGTCTGGCAGAAGCGTCGTTTCCGGATATGTGGAAAACCACGCGAGTAGTGCCTGTTCCGAAAGGTAAGCTAAGTACAGATGTCCGAAATTATCGACCGGTTGCCATTCTTTCGGCGTTTGCTAAGATTTTTGATTCAGCATTACAAAACCAAATATACACAGGTATTAAGACTCAACTATCGGATTGTCAGCATGGGTTCAGACCGGGAAGCAGTACCACAAGTAACTTACTGAATTTTATGAATAACGTGACTCCTCATGTAGATTCAGGCCGATGTGTTGACGCTTCGTATTTTGATTTCCAAAAAGCTTTTGATACCGTGGATGGCGACATATACTTGGCAAAACTGGCGAAAATGGGATTCACACCCCATTCATTAAAGCTAATGGTAAGTTACATGAAGGACAGACGGCAATTCGTAAGTTACCGTGGGGGTGTGTCTGCCGAGTACCCTACGTATTCGGGCGTGAATCAGGGTTCTAATATCGGCCCTATTGGGTTCCTGGTGATGATTAATGATCTGCCCGACGCAGTGCCGGATTAAGCCAGCGCGGGGCCTGTAGCAAATTCTGTCAAGAGGCCCTTGGTTTGCTATAGTTTCTCAAGTTAAAGGGTATTAAATAAAACAAAACTATTACAAATAAACTTTTCTGCATTTCATATGGGCAAATTTAGAGATAACACGTTTACTATCGACTTCTTTAAGCAAATCATACTCTATATTCATCAAAGTGAGGTGATTAAGACGTTCTTGGCCCATCGTGTTTCTTAATTCATTTTTAATACGTTTTAACGTTGAAAAAGATCGTTCGCCACTGCAGTTAGTGATCATGAGAGACAAGTAAATGCGCAAGGCAATTTCTACGTTTGGAAACACGATTCTAAGGAATTATTTAATAAAAGTTTATAAAATTGCAGTTCCAGAGACTCTTCTTTCTTGCCGTCAATAACAGTAGCCACATCTGTTTTTAGCAGTTCAGCGAACTGCACTAATTCGTCGCCTAGGCTGTTCTCCAGATCATCTTCGTAAGCACTGACCATACGTGAGGCGTTTTCCAAAATCTCTTCTGTTGTAAGGGATTTCAGCTGTCGAAATATTCCAAAAACACCAGCAATTTCATGATATGTTTCCATACGTTTAGTTAAAGCAGACAGTACGTTATCAATAATGACAATAAACACCTGAATTTCAAACCGTTGTCCAGGTGATTGATTTTCAACAAAGTCATCGAGTGTAGTAGAGCCGGTGAAATGGTCGTACTTTGTATTCCGCTTGCTTCGTCTTGAAGTCTGTTGCTGATATTCTTCACAGCCGGTCAGATCTTTGGCTTTTGCCACAACATCTGAAAATGTGGATCGCATTGCTTGGACGTAGCCATGTAATGATTCATAAAGGGCGTATCCTGTATTAAGGTCTTGATCAGACGACTGGAGCGTAGCACTAGTCGCTTGCATGCGTTTTAGGATTCCGTTCCACGTAATTGTCATTATTCCCGTTTCTAACTTATTCATAGTTGAAACTAGTCCGTAAGCTTTATTACTGCACTCTGCTTTTCGATCCACGTTATTGAAAATGTCTTCCAAAATTTGCTTAATAATGATAAAACCACATAAAAGCGCCTTCGTAGCATCAGCTCTGGCTGACCACCTAGTGTCCGATAATCTTTTCAAAATCGGAATTTTTGAAGTAGAATCTTTCAATGCGTTCGTAAGACGACTCCATCGATAGGTAGAAGCAGAAAAAAATGTATAGAGGTTTTCAACGAAATCAAAGAAAAGTAATGCTTCTATACAGCAGTCTGTAGCGCACTTAGCAACCAAATTTAATGAATGTGCAAGACAGGGAATGTATTCTGCGTACTTATTTATTTCCATAATTCGTGCTTGTAAGCCTACGTTTACGTTAGTATACGTATTTCCCACTCATGTTGCTGGCATTATCGTAGCTTTGCCCACGACAATCTACAACTTTTGGTGCAGCCAGCGCTCAATTGTAGAAACGTGGTAAAATTTTAAATTATTGTTGTAGATTTTGATACCAACGTTTCTCGTGGTAGGTACTATACCTACACTGAAACACCTTGCTCTAAATTAATACGGATAGTACGGTACTATACTAATTAATTTATTGAGAGCTAATAACGGTACTATTAGTTCCGTCATTAACTCTCAAAAATCTCAAAACTTCATCGATATGATAATCGATTCAAGAAAAGATCAGCTATATTTACTCATAAAATTAATCTATGTTTTATAATATATCATACAACCACAGATCGTTATA
Source organism: Bedellia somnulentella (assembly GCA_963576735.1). NCBI lineage: Eukaryota > Metazoa > Arthropoda > Insecta > Lepidoptera > Bedelliidae > Bedellia > Bedellia somnulentella. The sequence goes on along the minus strand of OY755194.1, from coordinate 8,836,101 downwards.
CAAACATCACCAGTTCGCCTTTTGCTCAAAATATAATGGATATTATATAAGGTCATATATTTTTTAAGAGCCCTTAAATGTGTTCGGGCCATCTAAGGCTTTCGCTAAAAACATAGGTCGCAAAATTTTGGTCATAAAAAAAAAAAAGTCAAAAAGTTTATTTTTCTAAATAAAGTTAAATACTAACATTTTTTGAACGTCAAAGTTTTAAATTAATCGTTAATCCGTTGCTTCGGAAGGTGTTCGTAAAGAGAAGAAGCAATCATAGGAAATTAATCAACTGATTGGTATCTATATCTATACGGTATCGTTATAACAACAATATTTTTTTTCAGTGCATAAATATAAATGATTAATGTCAAATAAGATTTAACATGACGAAATCTAGTTTTAGATTTTCAGGTGGGAGTGAAGTATAGCCTAGCAAAATGTTTTTACGCTCCTATATAAATTGATATTTTTTTACGGTCAGATAGGTATTAGACCGCGGGGCCCCCTGAGTCGCGGGGCCCGTAGCATTTGCTACTCTTGCTACGTGGCTAATCCGGCACTGGCCCGACGTTATACAAAGTGCGACATGTCTCATGTTTGCTGACGATGTAAAGCTCATGCTTCCAGTCAATTCTATAGAAGACAGCATTCTGTTACAGAATGATATAGATAGGGTAGTTTTTTGGAGTAACCGAAATAAATTAAAATTAAATATAAAAAAATGTGAAACCATTACTTTTAGCCGGCAGCGCAGTCCCTGTTACTATGAGTACCGTATCAACGGGGTAGTTTTACCGCGAGTACAAGAGGTACGTGATCTAGGAGTGAGAATATCATCAGATTTGCATTTTCGTAATCACGTTGTTGATATTTGTAAAACTGCGTTCAGGATTCTCGGGTTCGTGCTTCGCACAGCCAAAGGATTTATGAACCTAGAATGTATTAAGTCAATGTATAATGCTTTAGTCCGAAGTAAATTAGAATTCAACGCTGTTGTCTGGTCTCCACATGAAGTAAAATATTGCCTCATGGTGGAGAAGATACAGAACAAATTTATTAGATTTCTTTATTTCAAAATGTACGGTGTGTATCCCTACTACCCATTGATGTATCCCACATTATTCGTTTTGGGTATGGTGGGGTACAATTCATTGAGTGTAAGAAGGGATTTCACATTGATTCGTTGTCTGCTTGGTATTTTAAGGGGTACAATATATAATCCTACACTTTTGAACATGCTAAAACTAGCTGTTCCTAGTAATACCCTAAGAAGACGGCGAGGCCGATTGTTCTCCTTGCCATCAGCACGCACTAACTTGCAGAGTGAGAGTCCCCTCTCTCGAGCACTCGTTGCGCTTAGCCAGATCGCAGAGGAAGTGGATTTATTTTCGTGCTCACAGATTGACTTCACAAATACTTCTCTGAGATTTTTATGTTATTCAAAATAATTAAGATTTTCTTGATGTTTTTTAATTTTTGTGTTGATTTTTGTTAAATTTTAAAGTGAAATGTAATCATATTAGGTGTTTCATCTGTCAAGATTATATTTCGAGTGTGTAAATAAATAAATAAATAGATGAGTGTTAAATGTCATTTCATAGCTATTCTTAATGCAAAATAAAAATATTTGGTCGCTTACCCGAATCTTTTCACCGAACAGAGATATTTTAAATTTACTAAGGGTTTTTGAGTCAGTCCCTTTGGCAACTTAGTGGGAAAATGCACAGCGCCTTTTGTGCGAGAGACATGGTTTCCTCAATCAGGCCTAAACAATGTGTCGTTTTTAAAACATATGCTTAGTTTATTTATAAAGTTTAACTACAGAGGGAAATTATCTTACGGAAGCCAACATGGCCGATTCTTCTTCGTACATACATACATACATACACATACTCACGGCTATAAATCCCTAGAAGGGGTAGCCAGAGCTAAGGAATTAGAAATTCCTCAGCCACATTTGGAAAATCTTCGTACATACATACATACTCACGGCTATAAATCCCTAGAAGGGGTAGCCAGAGCTAAGGAATTAGAAATTCCTCAGCCACATTTGGAAAATCGAGTGGGGAAACGATGGTACAGTAAAGGTTGTTGGTGATGGGTCTCCAGCCGCATCGCTCAAAAATCCCTTAAAAGCCCCAATACCGTTAGTCGCCTCTTACGTACACCCATCGGTAGAAACGGGGTAGTGCTATTCTAAGCCGACACTACACGGCAAATTCTTCCTCGTATGTTAGTACATTCTGATAAAGTGGCTTCAAGGCCTATTTCGCGTGAACAACTTATCCTGACAGAAAGTGGGTACTTAAAACACCAGATGATACTCACGTGGTGTATATAAGTATGAATATGTAGGTACCTCCATTCTTCTGAAAATTGCTGGCTTAGAATAGCACTACCCCATTTCTTCCGGTGGGTGTACGTAAGAGGCGACTAACGGTATTGGGACTATTAAGGGATTTTTGGGCGATACGGTTGGAGACCCATCACCAACAACCTTTATTTTACCATCTTTTCCTGATGCAATTTTCCAAAAGTGGCTGAGGTATTTCTCATTCCTTAGCCCTGGCTACCCCTTCTAGGGATTTATAGCCGTGAGTATATATAAGTATGTTGATTCGATTTCACCTAGGCCCACCTGTCTATCTGCCTATGCCTACCTTTATTCACGACTATACATCTCAAGAAGGGTTCTTATCGATACTTTCGAAATCAGTAATTCCCCATCCATCTTATGGAAGTTAAATGGAGAAAAGAAGGTAAGGATAGCTGGTGATGAGTTTATTTCCGAATATCTCGCCCGTGAATCAATTGAATGCCCTTTATCCCTTAATCGCCTCTTGTGGCAACCACGAGAAGATACTATTAGTGATGTACTCCTACAGCAAATAATATTAATAAGATTCTAAATTTCTGGGCGATGTGGTTTGAGACCCATCACCAACAACCTTTATTTTACCATATTTTCCCCACTTAAATTCAAAATGAGGCTGAGGAATTTCTAATTCCTTAGCTCTGGCTACCCCTTCTAGGGATTTATAGCCGTGAGTATATATGTATGTAAGATTTTAGAATGTCCTAGAATATTTATCATTGTTTCTCTGAATGTTACTTTAATTTCAATGCTAACATCACGCATTTTGCCAGAAGTTATGTCTAGTACATTTACGAGTATATGCAGTCACAATTTGGATGTATAATAAAATAACAGAAAAGACAAATTGGTGTGGGCCCGACCCGGGGTTTGAACCTTCATCCTCTCCACGATAAGCGGTGTTCTACGGACCGAGCTATCACGGGACTTTTTAATTAATTTTTGAGCGAAGTGCTTGCAGTCATCACCAAAAATTTTTATGTTACAATCGTTTCCCCACTCAACCATCATCCAAAAGAGAATAACATACATACATATACTCACAGCTATAGATCCCTAGAAGGGGTAGCCAGAGCTAAGAAATTAAAAATTCCTCAGCCACTGTTGGAAATTTTAGTGGGGAAAAGATGGTAATATAAAGGTTGTTGGTGATGGGTCTCCAACCGCATCGCCCAAAATACTTTAAAAGACCCAATACCGTTAGTCGCCTCTTACGAACACCCACCGGAAGAAATGGGGTAGTGGTATTCTAAGCCGACCCTATACGGCTACACTAAAAGTGAATAAGGAATTTCTAATTCTGAAGCTGATTTTTAGCCGTGAGTATGTTAAAATATATCTATATAAGGAGGAACGTAAATAATTAAAATAAAACGGTACATGTTTTCAAAACAATGTATTCACTTATGTTATATGTACAATCTTATCCATAAAAATACTAATATTAAAAGTGTGCCGTCAGTCTGTCCACTTCGTACAAGTCCGTCAGTATTTCGTCCACTCTGGTACCAATTTTCTTTGCGATCTGAAAAAGATAAAAAAAGTTATGAGAATGTTTTGTATTATTAAAATGCAGTACAATAGTCTTGATCTCCATTCGATATGAGATTAACTGCGTTTTAGTAAGTATTTGAATAAATGTTGATAGAACATAGATTTGAATTAGAAAGCAGTATGTGAGCTCCAACTGCATGTTAATTTGTCGTATAGTTACTTTTTATAAACTTTACTACATAATTGACGTGTTTTACTGCATTTTAACTTCTAAATTAGACTATTTGATTGCCAAATAGATCAAATAGTCCTAGGAAAACGTGGGTAGTACAGAAAAACAGCGCAAAATTCCTAAAATTGACCAAAATTGACATTACTGCGTTTTAATTTCTTCACGGCAGTATATCTCAGTGGGGACATAAATAGGCTATCGCCCGATTTCCGAATTGAGTATTCAAGCCGAGAACGACTTAAGTATCGTTTTGTCTTATTCAGTTGTTAGGATTTCAATGCGACAGAACGATACTTAAGTTGTTCTCAGCTGGAATACTCAATTCAGAAATCGGTCGTGAGTATCTAAAATTAACTCAAAATTATCAAAATTGTCATTAATGCGTTTTAATTTCTTAACGGCAGTATATATCAGTAGGGACATAAATAGGCTATGTATCTAAGTATTAATTAACATAATATAACATAACATAAACGTTCACGCCGAATATCTATCTAGGTACTAATACTTCTGAACATCACGTGACTTTGTCACCTGGTGTTCAGAGTACCCACGTTTTGCATGGACAGCGTACTCTCGTTATAGGGGGCCAGCCTATCGCCGTTTTGTACGAATACACTGTCACATGACTAAGTACAACTCAGCCATGTGGGTTTTCCCTCACCGTTAACAACCATGATAAATTAACCACACATATGTCTTTAGAAAAGACAAATTGGTGTAGGCCCGACCCACGATTTGAACACTAGTCGTTTGCACGATAACCGAGTGTTCTACCCACTGGGCTATCACAACTGCTTAATTAATTAACTAATTATGAATACTGACCTCCTGTCTCTCGGAATTGGATAATGTCTGAAATTGCGCGACCAAATCTCCATCGAGTATTCCACGAGCCGGACCGCCGCCTATTAACTTGCGGGATGATTTGTACGTTCTATAATTAATAATATACATAATTAGATCCAATTGAGAGGATGGGTGAAACTAAATTGGTGAAAGATAAAAGGACATGTATGAAATGATTGATGGATGTAAATGAAGCTAGAGGTTTGACAGGATCGCACTGTCTCCGCCTATCTCAATTGGCCTAGACCTCTTTTTTAAAACATACCCTTTTTATGTTTTAAATTGATAGAAGACATCAAACTAAACAACTTTGCCTATGGAATGCGTATCTAAAAAATTGTAATTTTCAAAATAAATTAATAATTAAAAAGTGTCCTACGTAATTTAGCTGTGTAGCGCCGGCTTAGAATAGCGCTACCCCATTTCTACCGGTGGGTGTACGTAAGAGGCGACTAACGGTATTGGGGCTTTTAAGGGAACATTCGGCGATGCGGTTGGAGACCCATCACCAACAACCTTATTTTACCATCTTTTCCCCACTTAACTTTCCAAAAGTGGCTGAGGTATTTCTAATTCCTTAGCTCTGGCTACCCCTTATATGTATGTATGTATGTCGTACGTAGATCAAACTGAGAAAGTATAGTGAGGTTCTTAGCATACATACATACGTTCTTAGCCTCAGCTGAAATAAAAAAAACATCTGGTGATTTGACCATATGTTTTTTATTTTAGATTAAAGGGTATGTTTTAAAAACGAGGTCTAGGCCAATTACAGCAAATGGGGTATGAGTAAAACATTGTTGCATCAACATTTTATTTTTATATAAACTTTATTTTGATATCAATGAAATAATTAAATCCCGGATATAGCCTGTAAATGAGTTTGTTTGTTATGTTAATTAAAAAAGTTCATAATATTATAAATGTGAAAGTTTCGTTGTTTGTATATTCCTTCTCATGTCCAAACTACTGAACCGATTTTAACAACGAATTGAATATAGGATCCTTATCATCCCTGAATAATATGGTTCCTGTGGGATCATATATTTTCTTATTTTTGTAAGTTTTCATACAATTCGGGTTGGAATTTTAGTCCGGTCTAATTAGAACAATAACAAAGAGATAGTTCAACATTCACACAGCTACAGAGTGCCACTTCTTCAACATCTTGGTCATAAAGGTTTTCTTGTTGTTTTTTTGGCATGACCAATTTATAGATTGGGTATAATTGCACTTTTTATTGTAGTTGTATTTGTTTTATGTTTTTAGATTAAATCTTGTAAAATTGTGGTGCTAAATAACGTATCTTAATTCGTAATTACCTAAATCCCCTCGGATTGAGTCCGGCGATATGACAGCAATAGTTGTTCATCACATTTTGCAACATGAGCAGTCGCCGATACACTTTCTCTGTGATCGGTAGAACGTAGCCTATAGCGCCGTCTAGTGTTGCTGTGGAAAAAATAGATATTATATTTTGTTGCTGTGTAGTGTCCGCTTAGAATAACACTACCCCATTTCCTCCAGCGGGTAAGAGGCGACTAACGGTATAGGGGCTTTTAACGGATTTTTGGGCGAAGTGGGTACTTAAAACACCAGATGATACTCACGTGGTGTATATAAGTATGAATATGTAGGTACCTCCATTCTTCTGAAGATATATTAAACGAAGAGTTGATTCGATTTATATACCGTGTAGTGTCGGCTTAGAATAGCACTACCCCATTTCATCCGGTGGGTGTACGTAAGAGGCGACTAAGGGTATTGGGGCTTTTAAGGGATTTTTGGGCGATGCGGTTGGAGACCCATCACCAACAACCGTTATTATTATTTTTAACCATCTTTTCCCCGTGATAACCCAGTGGGTAGAACACTCGGTTATCGTGCAAACGACTAGTGTTCGAATCCTGGGTCGGGCCTACACCAATTTGTCTTTTTAAAGACATATGTGTGGTTAATTTATCATGGTTGTTAACGGTGAGGGAAAACATCGTGAGGAAACCCACATGGCTGAGTTGTACTGCGTCATGTGACAGTGTATTCGTAAAAAACGGCGATAGGCTTGCCCCCTATCACGTGAGTACACTGTCCATGCAAAACGTGGGTACTCTGAACACCAGGTGACAAAGTCACGTGATGTTCAGAAGTATTAGTACCTCTGCCAACCCCTTCGGGGATATTCGGCGTGAACGTTTATGTTTTCCCCACGCAACTTCCAAAAGTGGCTGAGGAATTTTTAATTCCTTAGCTCTGGCTACCTCTTCAAGGGATTTATAGCCGTGAGTATATGGATGCCTGTATGTTGTATTGAAAACAAAGGGTTCCTAACATCTATTCATATAATCACGGGTATAAATCCCGGAAAGGCGTAGTCAGAGTTTAAAAATTAGACATTCTTTATTAGATTAAGATGTATAAATAAATAGTTTATCCATTAATTTATTAACTCACTTTAAAAAGTAACATGTCTGAGATGAGGCTGCGAAGGTACAGTTGGTAATTTTCTCGCGTTGATACGAAAAATCGCTAATTCTAAAAATGGTTTACTAATACTTTAATACTTTTTTCCTTTTTGCGGAATTTATTTAGGTGAGGGAAAACATCGCGAGGAAACCGACACGAATGGTCATATTTATGTATATATACAGCGTGTTAGTTTGACGGCGATTGTTACTTCAATATTAATTCGTATATTAAAGTTTAATGCTTAATATCCACCATATGAAATAAACAAAAAGATTAAAACCGCTTTAGCAGAAAAACTTACTTTCTCCATCAGATGGAAAATTGTGGTTATCTACACTAGCCTAGCGCACACACTCCTACCCGTATAATGTCTCACCCACACACAGAGAACAGCGGGCGCGTCATGTGACCATCTAGTCTTGCGCACACTTGCTCGTGACCGTATAAACCGCACTATGACAGCAATGCAAAATTTTTTTGAATTTCGCGGCTATGTTATGTTTGATTTTTCTTTGAACTTATCAACGCGCCTAGTGTGGCTGTGGTCTTAGTCGCCTCGTATTTCAATCCAGTATTAAATATGGGGTAGTGTAATTCAAACATTTTCAAGTAAAAAGATTGATGGATGTAAACAAAGCTAGAGAGGTTTGCCAGGATCGTACGAAGTGGCGATCGATAGTCTCTGCCTACCCCAATGGGAACTAATGGCGTGAGAATATGTATGTAAAAAATCTATCTCTATTAATTAACACCGACGATTATAACAAAACTGTCGTCCTAAATAATCAGCTACCGCTATTTTTTTTGTTTTACTTTACGTCTCTGCCTCCCCAATGGGAAGTAACGGCGTGAGTATGTATGTAATGTATGTACTTCATGAGCGTAAGATAATAAAGTTAAAAACAAATAGAGACCCTCGAAACGATGCATTTACGTGGCATAAAATAAAGTGCGCAAGAGATACCTATTCATTCATTAACCGACATCGAAATTGGAGGAGTTCTTGGTGTTTACTAAACTCTCTCGGGGCTAAAGGGCTCTAAACGGGTGTATCTGTACTCTATCACAGTTAACTAAAGAATATGAATAAAAATAACTCACCCCGTTTTGATTGGCAGTGGCAGATCCGGGCTATCACCTTTATTTGCGCAAAACGCAGAACATTTTGAGAATTAACATTATAAAACACCAACACTGAACTTTGCTGATTCGTGTACGCCATATTTACTCAACACAATCACAACACAAGATACTAAAACTGAACTCACACTCCGAAAATTAATGCGAAAAATCAAAGTGACATCCAATCATAAGCGACACAAACACAATGAGCTACAAACAACTACTTAGTACTAAACTAATACTGTTCCTTTGATGTAATGCCGACAAGCCCGCCCGACTTGTTGATACATGCAGATTTTGAATTTCGCGGCGATCGATGTTTACGAATTATGAATTTTTCTCTGAAAATACTGCCGCATTCCAACGCAGTATTAACTATGGGGTAGTGTTATTCAAATTTATCATGTCAAATAATAACATGTAAAAAATAAGAAGATATTAGAAGCTAAGTTCGATTGATTACTTTACTGGCCTTGATTTGATTTGGCCGCCGGTTAAAGGTCACGGGGCGGGTCGCAGCTGTCAGCTGAGTTGCCCGCCTTGTCATCGCGTTACACGCATACATTGAGCGTGTTGGTGTCAATAGTACTACTTTCTTAGTGCAAATTTTAACAAAATTTGAAAAAAAATAAGTGTGTTTTTTTTTAACGAATTCTGCCTCTATACGTGATAATTAATCATACTTTTCAAGGAAAACAGTCATTACAATTACACCCTGTATATTATTGGTACCTCTGTCAACCCCTTCGGTGATATTCGGCGTGAACGTTTGAGAATAGAGTCAACTATTAAAATAGACTGGGGAATTCTTGTTCTCAAGCTCAGGCTACCCCATCTTTGGAATTATAGCTGTGAGTATACGTATGTATATATGTATGTATTAATAAATAATTTATCTATTTATTTATATACTCACTGTAAAAAGTAACATGTCTGAGATGAGGCTGCGATGGTATAGTAGGTAATTCTCTCGCGTTTATTCTAAACATCGCGTGAACTTGCTGACCTAGGTGATAATCCGCTTTTCGGATTAAGCGTTGACCTAAAAAGAAAAATGGTTTAGGAATATTGTTATAAGTGATATTTTTTTATTTTCTGTTCGTATTATTATTAAGGATACTTTTTTAATAACGAATAAATGGTTATTTCGAATTAAAAGATTTACAATAACTAATAAATAAAGAATAAATAAAGGAAATAAAAATTTCGACACATGTGGGAATTGAACCCGCGACCTCGGGTATACGCCGTCGCTCTGCCAATTGAGCTACCGTGTCTACGGGGGCGTATACCCGAGGTTGCGGGTTCGATTCCCGCCGGTGTCGAAATTTTTCTTCCCTTTATTTATTCTTTATTTATTAGTAATAATCCCCTTATGAGGTTTTCATGAACAAAAACATTCAAATTAGATTTAAAATAAGTTATATCCCTGGCTCTGGCTTCCTTTTCTTGGAATTATAGGCGTAAGTAAGTGTATCTTATTCAATGGTTTGTAGCGATCTACAGATTCTTCAGGTCCATGAATCTAGTGATACTAGCACATGAGCATTTTCCATTAATGATTACTATTTTAAATAGTGTTAAAAATAAAAGAGCATTATAATTAAAACAACTATTGATTTTCGGATATTTTAATCGCGTGTTATTACATTATTTTTAAAGCCCGACGCACAGTGATTCGCGTAGAACAAGCTAGGTGGACAAAAGTCATTGTCCAATTTCCTGGAATTGATCGTTTTATGTTGTCAAGAACAACCCTATTATCTCATTTCCAAGAATTGATTGTGCAAAGTCCCGTTATGGCTTGCTAATGAGGTGTTAAAGGGTAAGTAATGACGATTATTACTAATTTGTAATCGTCTCAGTTGCAATTTTGCCACACATTCGACAACACCTCATGACTTGTGCAGTAAACGAATCAGTGTTTTGTGCTATGGATCCTATTAGTACGGGTAAGAACATTATATTTTTATATAAATCTTACTCCTAGGTAACTAAATCCAATAAAATTTTACGGTCTAAAGGATAGTGGGAAAAACACAAAAAAATAATTTCATTTTAAATGTTTTATAGACTGCAACTTTTTGTCTCCACATGTCTCCGGGTTAGATTTTATATATGTCGTAGATCTAAGCCTAAACTTAATATTAAACATCATTCTCCATGCTCCTTTTTTGCTCTAACATTTTTTTTTATTTTTTTTACAGAGCAAGTGCTTAGTGTTTCGAAAATTGAATTTTTCGAAGAGTGGATCAAACACGATAAAGAAAACAGAAATTCACGCATTTTCGATTATCTTTCGGTTAAATTTGATCTCTCAAATATAACCGAAGTATCCTTGCGTGAAATCACCAAGAGCATCGCTGCTAGTAGCACGAAAATAGCCCAGAAATGGAAAAGTGCTAGTCGCATTAGGGAAAGGTTTCTCTCTATGCATAAAACATGGCTGGAAGGCACAGACTTTCATTTCAAGGTGTCTGTTAACCCTCCAGTTGCCACCACTTCTACTGAGGGTGCTCAGCGACCGGGAAGACCTCAAAAGAGCTTTGAGGAGTCATCATATAAAACAAAAAAACGACGTGTGGACGGCATCGTTTCTGAATGGAGTGCAAAAGAGTTGGCGATTGCTGCAGAAGTAGCTAGTAGATCGGAAGGCAAGCGGAACGTTGCCCAAGCTATAAAGCGAGCGAGTGATGGAACAAGTGTTGAGCAAAATGTATCCTGCCCTAATGGAAGACTTCTCACCAATATTGAAGCGTGTGCCTATTATATGGACGCTAAGTGTACAAGTCACACGTACAAAGCTACGAGGAAGTGGGAAATGAAGGCGGGACATAAAGTGTTTCCATCATACTATAGTATACGTAAGTGTTTTTTATCCTGTTATCCCCCTTCGGAGCACATTTCTGTAACGGAAACACGCGCAGAAATTAAGCTACAATCGATTTTAGACAAAACTGCTGAGAGATTAGTAAAAACACAGGAAGAAGTTATAAGAAGTGTGCTTCCACAAAATTCGTCATTCACTTTAATAAGTAAGTGGGGCTGTGACGGTAGTTCCGGCCACAGTACCTACAAACAGAAATTTGAAGATCATGAGGCCACAGATGAGTTCTTGTTCGTATTTTGTTTCGTGCCATTACGTTTATATCATGGTGAACCACATAAGAAGCAAAAAATCAAATTCGGCCGCGTTACCTAGTGAGATGCATCTGGGGTCCAAATCTGTTACTACAGGTAACGAGATTAGCAACTTGTTTGCGGATCATTTTGCCAGCCTATATACTTCTGATAGCAGTATCCTACCCAAGGTTAATCCTAGTAATCAGTACTCAACCGATGTCTTAAGTAACATACGTCTAACGGAGGAAAGTATTTTAACGCACCTTAAAAAGTTGGATGTGAACAAAGGAAGTGGTCCCGATGGCATACACCCTGTTTTCGTTAAAAGATGTAAAGCATCGTTATCATATCCTCTATTTCTCATATTTAATCAATCATTATCCACAGGCATATATCCAGATAAATGGAAAATAAGTAAAATAATACCCATATATAAGAAGGGCGACGCTAACAAGGTAGATAATTACAGACCAATTTGTATACAACCATGTTTTGCCAAGATATTCGAACTAAGTGTAGAGCGTGTTTTATCACAACATTTTAATGGTACTATAAACATTAACCAACATGGTTTTTGCAGTGGGCGCTCTGTTCAGACAAATTTAGTTTCATTCGTGTCTTATATCAGCAATGAATTGGATGAGGGTAATGAAGTACACGCTATTTATACCGACTTCAAAAGCGCTTTCGATAAAGTTTGCCACCCAAAACTTCTCGAAAAACTTGAGAAAATGGGTACGTGTGGGTCACTTTTGAGATGGTTTACATCATATCTTGAAAAAAGATCACAATTTGTTGTTTCAGGAGGATATACATCTAAAACCTTTTATGTCGGTTCTGGTGTGCCTCAAGGATCTCACTTGTCTCCGATTCTTTTTCTCTTATTCATTAATGACATAACCAAAGCTGTGACGTCGAGTAAATGCTCTCTATTTGCGGACGATTTAAAAATATATAATAAAGCCAACCCTGAGAATTGCAAACGGCTGCAAATTGATCTAGACAGATTATCAGAATGGTGCAACTGCAATCAGTTATCACTGAACGTAAAAAAGTGTTTCGATATGAAATTCACCAGAAAGAAGCTGCCCTTTAAATACAGATATAGTATTGGTGGTGTTAAGTTAACTGAAGTATCTGAAATGCGCGATCTAGGTGTGGTTCTAGACTCAAGATTGACATTTCTCCCCCATATTGACACAATTGTGAAGAAATCTGCAAAAGTGTTAGGTTTCTTGAAACGTAATAGCCAACGTTTTAAAACTGAAACAAAAATTCAACTTTATTTTTCTTTAGTTCGTAGTAATTTGGAATTTGCAAGTCAGATCTGGAATCCCTTCTATGCTACCTCATCTTTACGCATAGAGTCAATACAGAGAGCATTTACTCGGCATTTAGCTCTCCAAGATACAAATATTTCACACCGACAACCATACATGCAACGTTTAAATCACTTTAATTTAGATGAATTATCTAAGCGCCGCAAAATACTGGACTTAATATTTTTGTTTAAAATTTTAAATGGACTAACTGATGGCTCGTCTATTCTCGAACAAATTCATTATTTTATTCCGCATAACTATCCCAGAACACGCATAGGAAATATTTTTAAAACTAAGCGTTGCAGGACCAATATAGGTATGAATTCACCTTTGACAAGAATATGTAGAGCTTATAATGAGTTGAACTCAAAACATTGTGACCTAGACATTTTCCACGACTCTTTTCCAGTTTTCAAAAAGAAAATTATTAAATATCTATAATATGTTTGTTAAATTTTAATTATTTTTTATCCCATTGTTTTATTAGTAATTGTACCAATCAAAAAACTAAATCTATTATTATTATTTTAAAACAATATCATTTTTGTAATTTAAGTTTGTAAATATTTATATCTGTTAGATTTAAGTTTAGGACTTAGTTTAAGATTTAAAAAAAAAAAAAAAACTACTTATATGTCATGCCTTATGAATGATGTGTTCTGCCTGTAATTGGTGCATACCTCAGATGTTTTTTGTTATTATGTAAATGTTTGTTTTTAAATTGTATTTAATGTATGCTCTGTTGGCAAACCAAATAAATAAATAAATAAAATGGTGATATAATTATTTGGCAAAATCCCCACCCTTCTTCGACAATGAACTGCCGTCCTATAAAATTTATATTTTCCAAAGAAACCACCGATTTCACTGTAGCTGAAACTAATAAAGTGTTGGAAGAAGTTTCGCTCCTACTTCCAACACTATGTTCAGTTGGTGATACTCAAATTTCTGTTGAACATAATTTTATCTTTAGTATGGTAGATGGTAAGATTTGTAACGCGTTGACGGAAACACGCTCTTCTCAAACTTGTTATATATGCAAAGCAACACCAAAAATGATGAACGAGCCCTTAACGGACACTTTTAGCGTAGAACACGATTCTGGCTTTGGTTTGTCCACTTTGCATGCTTGGATTCGTAGCTTTGAGTGCTTGTTACACATTAGTTATCGCCTTGACACCAAAAAATGGCAGGCCCGAAGTGCAGATGAAAAACAAAGTGTGAAACAGCGCTCAGACAAAATCAAGTTGTTATTTAAGAAAGAAGGGTTGATAGTGGACAAACCAAAGCCAGGATACGGAAACACAAACGATGGAAACACAGCGCGTAGATTTTTTGCTAATGCAGATAAGAGTGCAGAGATTACAGGTTTGAATGTTGAGCTCATAAGAAAATTTGATATTATCTTAAGAACCCTTGCCTCAGGCTATGATATAAATTTAGAGAAATTTGAAGAAGCTTGTCGTGAAACGCGTGAGCTGTATCTAAGTCTGTATTCGTGGTATTTCATGCCCGTTACCGTGCATAAGATCCTTGTGCATAGTGTACAGGTAATAAAGACAGCACTTCTTCCGATTGGACAATTCTCCGAAGAAGCCCTAGAAGCGCGTAATAAAGACCTGCGCCGATTTCGCTTGCACAATACGCGAAAGACGTCTCGCATTGCCACGAATACAGACTTATTACACATGCTTTTAACTACATCCGACCCTTTAATTAACGCCTTCAGAGATATACCCAGGAAAAAACCTGAAAAGTTAAATTCGGAAGTTTTAAAATTAGTTATCCCGCCTTCAGTGCCCATTTCGCGACCTTATGTAAATATCCCTCGTAATGAAAATGATTACATAGAGTCGGATTCTTCAGATGATGATAGTGATAGGGAATGATTGTAACATGTATAGAATATTATTTTTTAAGTAACTGACTTGTAAACATTTGTTTTTTATATTAGTTTTAAGTTTAGAAAAATGTTTAATGTGGGAGAATACATGATTTTTGCATTTTTTTAAATATATATATATTATTTTTTCATTCTTTGTGTTTTTATTTACACTACCCCCCTCCCATTTACCTTAAGTCATGAAATGCAAAACAAAGTACAGAATACGTATGATTAAGCACATATAGAGCCATGCGAGTCGAAAAATAATTTTGTCCATCTAGCTTGTTCTACGCGAATCACTGTGCGACGTTTCGAAAACTTTTCAGTTATGATGGTCACGGGAAGACTGAGGTGTTATTTGTTATTATACAGTACTATAAAATTGTTGTCACGGATCCGTGACAAAATTTATTGGAGACTCTTTTATGTAATTTAAATTTCGAATAATATCCAACAGACGAAAGGTTAATACTGCTTGGAACCCGATCATAAGCACAACTGAGCAAGGGAAGAACACTAGCAAGACTCTAGATAACATTAGCTCTTTTTGTACATAACAACCGTGATAGCCCAGTGGGTAGAACACTCGGTTATCGTGCAAACGACTAGTGTTCGAATCCTGGGTCGGGCCTATACCAATTTGTCTTTTCTAAAGACATATGTGTGGTTAATTTATCATGGTTGTTAACGGTGAGGGAAAACATCGTGAGGAAACCCACATGGCTGAGTTGAACTTAGTCATGTGACAGTGTATTCGTACAAAACGGCGATAGGCCTGCCCCCTATCACGTGAGTACACTGTCTTTGCAAAACGTGGGTACTCTGAACATCAGGTGACAAAGTCACGTGATGTTCAGAAGTATTAGTACCTCTACCAACCCCTTCAGGGATATTCAGCGTGAACGTTTATGTTATGTTATGAACAAAAATTTGTCTAATCATCTTGTATTTCTGCATTCTCGGTCGAGGCATGACGTCAAAGGTTAATGAAACAAAGCAAGTGCAGACGTCAGTTCCTAGGACGTCACGTCATCGCAAGGCCTTGTTCCAAAGATCAAGCCTAGGCCTGACTGAATTAATAATTTTATAGTTCTGTATAATGACAAATAACACCTCAGTCTTCCTGTGACCACGATAACTAAAAAGTTTTCGAAACGTCGGGCTGAACACGCGATTAAAATATCCGAAAGTCAATAGTTGTTTTAATTATAATGTGCAATCGTGAAAATCTTACAAAATACTAAATAAAAGAGCATGTATGAAAAGATCATTGAATCATACAAAGTGGTGATCTCTAATCCTACCCACTCCAATGGGAATTAAAAGAGTGAGTATATGTATGTTTGTATGAAATAATAGTGAGTCTTACCTCCATAACTCTCTCTGGCTTGTGGCTGATACATGTACAGTATGATATTGCCCTCGGCTTCGCTCACTAGGAAACCGAGGTTTGAGTTGTCCACCATAAATTGTATTTCGTATATCTGCAAACAATAACAGTACCTTACATTAAGGAGAGGAGATTGGCTTGGCAACTATTGCGATTACTCTTACGTCAAGTTCGCTGAATGTGAAAGGGACTAAGGGGAAAATATCAAATTCAGTTGAGTTAAACAACTACACACATACATACATATACTCACGGCCATAAATTCCAAAAAGGGGTAGTCAGAGCTTTAGAGCTAGAAACTCCTCAGCCACATCTGAAAGTTGATAAGGGAGAAGATGGTACAAATAAAGTATCGATGGTGATGGGTCTCCAACCGCATCGCTCACAACCCACTTACAAAAAGCCCCACACCCTTAGTCGCCTCTTACTACATCCGTGGGTAGAAAGGGGTAGTGACATTCTAAGCCGACAGTACACGGCAACAAACAAATAAATAACTATTATTTTTAAATAAAAAGTGTCTAGAACAGTAAAATTATGCGATCCTAAAATTACGCGTATAGAATATATAGTCTGTTTACATCTTTGTTATGCTATGGAGCTTATAAGGAAGCGACACATAAAACAAAATATGCCACAATAAATATTTCAGAAACTGATATTACATGTACGGTCAAAAAATTAATTTTAGTGGTCCGAAGTCAACTTCCATACAAGGTTATGAAATGAAATATTTATTTCTTCAGAAAATATAGGTACACACAATTATCTATCCTACTAATATTATCCTTTTCATTTAAATTCACAGACAGAAAAGTTTTACGTTCTGAAAGCGAGTGCAGAACACGCTATTAATTCAATTCAATTCAAATCATTTATTTCGGATAATAATAATCCATATCACATAATAGAAAAAATTAAGTATAAATGTCAAATATAAGATTAATATAAAAAAAATATAAAAAAAATAAAATAATATTAAGATGTTAAATGCAACATCACCCAGAGCGTATATAAACAAGTAAGTTAGTAAGATAGCTGGCTTAAGTCTTAATCAATAAATGTTTTAAAGTCACGAAGAATAAAAGAGCATGTATGAAAAGATTGATGGATGTGAATGAAGCTAGAGAGGTTTGCCAGGATCGTACAAAGTGGCGATCGATAGTCTCTGCCTACCCCAATGGGAACTAACGGCGTGAGAATATGTATGTATGTATGTTTTAAAGTTACATCGCGCAAGCAAAAGTGTCAGTCCGCGATCATGATGTTTCGCATTTGTATTGTATTAGTCCAAGATCCCGGTGCCCCCAGACGTTACTTATTTTCTCATAAGAAATATAAATGGGATAAAGTAGTGTTAGTACGTACTTTGAGTGTGTGCATACCTGCTACCTTGGGTCGACGGCCAATTCATAGGTACCAGGTGCTAAAGGTAGATAAATTCAGTGCTGATTTTTCTTAAATTCTCAGTGCTGATTTTTACATATGTTTTAGATATTGTTGTTAAAAATTAATAATCATTATTGCCAGACACTTTCCATCGGCGCTTACCCTTACCAGACGCTTTAAAGCTTCAAAAAAAATAACACATTCTTACTTACAATCTCTTGTTCAGACTTAACGCCTGAACAAAATATTACGCAAGAATACAATCAAGAAAACAATTGCCGTCACCCGTACGTCAGGCGCTTAAAGATACTATATACAAATCTGTCTACTCATGTCACTTAACCTACGACCGTTGTACCATTAACAACCTTTTAAAATATATTAATTTGTAAAGCATTGTAAGCATTTAATTTACACCGTCTATCCACCAAAGATAGAACACGTATAGTAGCCTAAGTATAAGAAAGATATCCATAAATAGATATCTCTCTCACACTCAAGCGTACAAATAATGACCTTGCGCTTATACACATAGCGACACTTTATGTGTGTCTGGGGGGATGTTTGACCCCTCCAATTGGTCTGGCTGCTGACCAGGGGTGTTCAAATAGTTCCCCAAGGATCATACATAAAAATTAAGAGTGAGATTGTAAGTAAGAATATGTTATTTTTTTTAAAGCTTTAAAGCGTCTGGTAAGGGTAAGCGCCGATGGAAAGTGTCTGGCAATAATGATTATTAATTTTTAACAACAATATCTAAAACATATGTAAAAATCAGCATTGAGAATTTAAGAAAAATCAGCACTGAATTTATCTACCTTTAGCACCTGGTACCTATGAATTGGCCGTCGACCCAAGGTAGCAGGTATGCACACACTCAAAGTACGTACTAACACTACTTTATCCCATTTATATTTCTTATGAGAAAATAAGTAACGTCTGGGGCCACCGGGATCTTACTCTATATCTTATTATTAGCATGTTTTTATCCTTTTTTCTTCACGGCCAATATTCGATGCACGTATATTTCCGTGTTTATGAATGCTTGCTAGGTTACTGAATTTTATATGCTACTGTTCTTTGATTAAGAAACTTACACACTAAAATATGTCACGTTTCTTAAGTGCGAAATAATCTTTAAGAGGTTAGGGCGAGAATTATGTAAGCTAAATATCTTGTTACACGCTAACAATTCACGCACTAAAAAGTATCACGTTCCGAGATCTCGTGAAGAACTAGGTATTATGAGATAGATCTGGTGTCACCTAGCGAGTATTGTATTATTTAGACAGGTTTTAAGTTGCATCGTGCATGCACAAAAAAGTGTCACGTTCCGCAATCTTGGAGTTTTTCATTAGAAATTCTTGTGTTTGGAATTTACTTAGGTTTTTTTGCTAAAAATGTTTTTAAATATTACAAACCTGCGCAGTCCTCAAATCCCGCGACACGAGCGACAGAGTCCTGTGTTCGGATTGGTACCGCAACAGAGATACAGACTTGTACACATCCGCTACCAGGATCAAGTTCTTCACAGCCAATATTCGATGGACGTATATTTGCGTGTCTATAAATGCTACACCAACTAAATCGTTGTCTTTTAGCTGCCATAGGTATATCTGGAATTTGAAAGATTGGTTTATTATTTCAACAACTTTCAGGAAATATATTTATATTTCTGGGAACAACTTTCAAAAAACCCATTTCTGGTAACAATTTCACTAAACATTTTTCTGGCCGTGTAGTGCCGGCTTAGAATATCACTACCCCTTTCTACCCACGGGTGTCGTAAGAGGGGTATGGGGCTTTTTGGGCCATGCGGTTGGAGACCCATCACTAACAATACTTTATTTCTACCATCTTCTTCCCTATCAACTTCCAAATGTGGCTGAAGAATTTCCAGCTCTGAACCACTGGCTATCCCTTTTTAGGATTTATGGCTGTGAGTATATCTATGTATGAATGTACATTTATGGCAACAAAATCACGAAACACATTCCTGGCAACACCTTCACGAAACACACACAATTGAACACATTGCTGACAACTATCACATCAAACATTCCTGCCAAAACATTCCTCTGAACAAATTTTTGGCAAACTATTCCTCGCATGCAGTTTTTGAAACATATTTCCAGAAACACATTTTTGCCAGAACATTCCTCTAAACACTTTTCTGGAAACCACTTTCACAACACACATTGTTGGGAACCTATTCCTCTGACCACATTTCTGGAAACACTTTCTACGAAACTCATTCATAACATAACGTAACATAAACGTTCACGCCGAATATCCCCGAAGGGGTTGGCAGAGGTACTAATACTTCTGAACATCACGTGACTTTGTCACCTGGTGTTCAGAGTACCCACGTTTTGCATGGACAGTGTACTCACGTGATAGGGGGCAGGCCTATCGCCGTTTTGTACGAATACACTGTCACATGACTAAGTACAACTCGGCCAAGTGGGTTTCCTCAGGATGTTTTCCCTCACCGTTAACAACCATGATAAATTTACCACACATATGTCTTTAGAAAAGACAAATTAGTGTAGGCCCTACCCAGGATTTGAACACTAGTCGTTTGCACGATAACCGAGTGTTCTACCCACTGGGCGACAAAACTCATTCCTGGCAACAGAATATGTTGCCAAACAAATTTCTGGCAAAATATTTTGCGAAACACATTTCTGGCCATACATTACCCGAAACATATAAAAGGCAACACATTTTCGCAAAGATAACCAGTTAGGCTTAGAGACCATTTAGAACCGGAGACGCACAAAATATACCTTATATCCCGTAAAAGCCCTTATACCATGGTAACCTTTGACTTTCAGATAGAAAACAGCGTTTTTATCACTCTTATATAGTAATCCATAGTAGTTACGACTAAAAAATACAAAAACTTACCTTCTGTCCAATAGCAGAAACCAAGAACCCTAAAACTTGCGTGAGGGCAGACACAGGACCTTTCTGCTCTTTGGCGTACAGCTCTTTGAATTTGTTCTTACTTAACGGTTGACCCGGCTCAGGGACTACATCTATTATGTCGTATAGTATGATCTGAGGAATGAGAATAAATAAATAAAGGGCTGATGCTGTGTAGTGACGGCTTAGAATAGCACTTATCCATTTTTTACGCAAGTGTCGTAAGAGACAAATTAGTGTTTTAGCTGTGGAAAAAGTGGGGCAGAAATTTCAAATTACAATTTAAGTTTTTGGGTTATAACAGCCCCGAGTATAATGTATATCATTAGGTGATTCAAAAGGTATTTGAAAAACAATTAGGTAAGATACATTCGTTACTTTATAAATTGATTATATTCTGTGTTTTGTAACATTGTAACATATTAATATAAATTGTATTTCACTTACCCGTCCTCTAGAGGTGATATCTTCACTGTAGTTATAATTAGTTCCTATCGCTATGTATCCTCGAAGACCAGATCTGAAAACCGGAATAAAATATTAAAATGGACACCGTAGAATTGTTGTTTGTTTTTTAAAGATTTTCAGGTCGATAGCACAAACATTGTTCCGGAATAAAGAAAAAAAAATCAACCAAAACGTCTACTCTACTCTTCATGTAAAGAACGATACTTAAATTATTACCCATATTAACTTTTCGAAACAGCGCTGCAAGAAAATGTTCTTACTTATTTTAAAAAGTCTTTAATGTGTGTGTATATTATTAATTATTATAATTATTGTTTAAATTTATCTGAAGAATGTTGTGTATTTACTTTTGTCTATTTATGTTCGTTGTGGTTGTTATCCTTTTTCATATTTTATTTCTGTTTTTCTTGTTGTATTTCTGCTGGGCAAGCATGAGCGCAATTTTATCGACACGATATCGGTTAGAATGAGATGGCAGTATACGATACTAAGTAAGTGCGTAAGAGATGGCTGCTTTATCCCACGCGATAACTAGTTTAAACATGGCTCGTGCTTGCCCTGCTGTAATGATAACTTTTTTGTATTATTTGTTTTTGTTACCTATCTGTGAGAAAAGTTAAGGAGATACCAAAATTTATTTACTTGTGTTCTATGTGTTGTTATTTTATATTATTTTTGCTATGTCTGTTTTTTCTCCTTAATAAATAAATAAATTAACATATTCCTCTCGCTCTTTCGTCTCGCTCACACGCAACGAACATTCGGATTATTTTGAATTGTATAAAACAATATTAATATCGGCGCTTTCTAGTCGAAGAAACCAACGACAACTGTATTCGTCGAATATCACCTTACTCACTTATCAAATATGTCAAAATCCGAATATTCGTTTCGTGTGACCGAGACAAATATAAATTTTAATAGGGGTTAGAAAAGATACGTATGGCGATTATCGTTCTCAATACATACATACATACATACATATACTCACGCCGTTAATTCCCATTGGGGTAGGCAGAGACTATCGAATATATATCGAATATCGTTCTCAATGTGAAGAGTATACCTTCTGGGCGTTCCCGATTTACGCAAGCCTAACCTAATATAAATCTACGAGGATCGCCGCTTGCTCTAAAAAGTGTTACGTTCCGCCATAAAGAGACACGATCGACCTAACTCGATTCGTATGTCAAGTGACGGAACATGTACTATAATTACCTTTAAGATCTAATTCCATGTGCCATGCAAATAAATATTATTTCATTAAGCCTTCAATTGGCATCAGCGATGAATTCAGCTTGCATGCACCATAGTATGTCACATTCAAAGAAGTTCTCAGTTTTTATAAATTATTGTTTGTGCGGCTTAGAATAGCACTACCCTATTTCTTCCGGTGGGTGTACGTAAGAGGCGACTAACGGTATTGGGGCTTTTAAGGGAATTTTGGGCGATGCGGTTGGAGACCCATCATCAACAACCTTTATTTTACCATCTTCTCCCCACTCAACTTTCCAAATGCGGCTGAGGAATTTCTAATTCCTTAGCTCTGGCTACCCCTTCTAGGGATTTATAGCCGTGAGTATATGTATGTTTCATAATTTTTTAAGGTTTCAAATTCTGTACATACACACCTGGTACCCTCGTATTGAAGAGCGACGTTGCTGAGACAGGTCACGTGTTCCCATTCATCTAGATCTATTTTGGTGTTTGGGATCATTTCCCAAGATACGGGTGAGAATAGACTCACGGAAAAACGTTCTTGCATTGGGTAGGGGAATCTGAAATAATACAATAGTAATTTGAAGTTAATTACATTTGATATCGATGGAAGACTAAAAGTGAAGGACTTGCGAAGATTAATTCTTGGAAGCATGTCATCAAATCTCGACTATTTCATTTTATGGTTTTTTGCGTACATATTTTATTTTTCTATTGTTAGCCCCGCGAATGGTAAAAAAATGCTTTTTACGCAATTTTATAATTTTTGCAATTAATGGCAAAGAAACGTATTCATTCATTATTTTTATTTTTCAATAACTTTTTTTGTTGAACGTAAAGCTTATTTTTTATAACTTAAAGCTCTTTGACCTATCCCCCTTATTCTCTTGTGCCAGCTCCTTATCAAAAAAAAGTCAAAAAAAGTCCTCCCCGTTAAACTAGTAATTGCTGGTAGAGGGTGCGGCGGTAGCACACACCACGCACTACACTATTTAATATCATGCTTTTTTGTGTACATATGATTTTTTCCCCCACAAACAGTAAAAAAATCGTTTTATGCTTTTTTTGCAACTAATGGCAAACAATAAACATATTCATTCATTTTTGTTGAACGAACAGCATATATTTTTAGAATGGTTTTTGATTTGATATACGCCCCCGACTTCGCTCTGTCAATTCGGTCGTGGGTTCGATACCCGCTGGTGTCGACATTTTTCTTTCCTTTATTTGTACTTTATTTAACAGTGTATATTTTTCGTTTATTTATTCCTAAATATCCTCACTCACCTATCCCTCTTATTCTCCTGTGCCAGTACACACGTGACTACTTAAAACCACGGTTTTCTGTGTACTCATTTTTTTATTTTCTCCCCGATTATAATGTTTTTTTGCAACCAAATGAGTATGTATTTTTTTTTCATAACATAAACGTTCACGCCGTTTATCCCCGAAGAGGTTGGCAGAGGTACCAATACTTCTGAACTCACATGGCAGCGCCATCTAGTTTCTAGAGAAGGTACCCACGTTTTGCTTAGACAGTGTACTCACGTGATAGGGGGCAGGCCTATCGCCGTTTTGTATGAATACACTGTCACATGACTAAGCACAACTCAGCCATGTGGGTTTCCTCACGATGTTTTCCCTCACCGTTAACAACCATGATAAATTAACCACACATATGACTTTAGAAAAGACAAATTGGTGTAGGCCCGTCCCAGGATTGGAACTCACGCCCTTCTGTTTTCGGGCCTACCCACTGAACTATCATGTCGTTATACGTCATGAATTCTTTTTTTCAATTTTTCAATTACTTTTTTTGTTGAACGAATAGCGTTTTTTTATTCTTCAAACAATTCTACTCATCTATCTCCCGTATTTTCCTGTGCCAGCTCCTTATTCTCCCCAGTAAACTTGTAGAGGCTGGTAGAGCGCGCGGCGGTGGCACACACCACACAATACACACGTGACTATTTACAACCACGGTTTTCTGTGTACTTTTTTTTATATGCCCCGCTTTTTATGTTTTTTTTTGCAAACAATGGTGTATGTATATTTTTTTTAATCTTTCTATTTTCTTTATTGTTGAACGAATAGCCTTTTTTTGTGTTTTTTTTATTCTTTAAACACTGGGCTATTTGACAGGTTTTTAAAATCCATTTTATATGATGTAGTAGAGTTTAAGGAACCCAGTAAAAGTTATATTTTTTAAATCTGGTGCACATTTGCTGAAAAATATCAAATAAAAAATTGAATATTCCAATAGCGCGTCAAAACACTATTTTGACAATATGGCGCCGCAAACGGGTCAGTGACGTCACTTGCCTGTATTTGGTCTATGGCAACAAACGAGCCAAGAGGTTTCTTTACAGGCATGTGACGTCATCATAAACTCGACCATTTAAGAACGTTTTGTGTCACGTGACAAGCGTTTAAAAATTTGCATTTTTGTTTATGGATTTTTAAAGAAATCAATTATTGTTTTCAACTTACGTTAGTAAATAACTATTTTAAAACTCGTAATTTATACTGATGACAGCAATTGACACTTTATTTTTCGCATTGTCAAATAGCCTATTGTACTCACCGATCCCCCTTATTCTCCTGTGCCAGTTCCTTGTCCTCCCCGTTGAACTTGTAGTAAGACGTGGAGGGCGCGGCGGTGGCGGTGACCACGCAGTAGACGCGCGACTCGGCGTGGTAGGCCAGCCACGTGGGCGACACGCGCACCGCCACCTTGCGTGTCTGCCACGCCGCGTCGTACGACACGTGCGCTGGCAGGGATTGGATTTGGAGCGATGACTGTGGAAGATAGAAAGAATTAGATATGTAAGTGAATTAGGGATATTTGGGCAAGAAGGGTTCTACAATATTATTTATAAAACCTTAGTTAGTTCTCACGGCTACATGCAGCCATTATTGCCATAGAGATAGGCAAAAGGTATTGATCGCTCTTTGCAAGATCGTGACAAATCTCTATTGCTTCTCGCACATTCAATATATAATATAATTTTGGAAAAACAAAGACAAGTAACTCCATTTGGTAACACCTGAAGGTATTAGAATTGAACTTGAATTCCAAAACTCCTTTATTAAATATTTCTATTCAGACAAGCAAAAGTCTCACTCCACTTTTCACGGGATAAAGACTCAATTTTATGTATGTATAACATTTTATTTACGTATGTATGTACGAGTATATATGTATTTATGAGTATGTATATATGTACGGGTATGTATGTATGTATTACCTGCATATCAAACGTCAGCATCCCATGTACGCAATGCACGTTATGTAACGGAGCAAACAGTCTCACTCCACCTCTCACGGGATGTAGACGTAATTGTATGTATGAGTATGTATGTATGTATGAGTATGTATGTATGTACGAGTATATATGTATGTATTACCTGCATATCAAACGTCAGCATCCCATGTACGCAATGCACGTTATGTAACGGAGCAAACAGTCTCACTCCACCTCTCACGGGATGTAGACGTAATTGTATGTATGAGTATGTATGTATGTATAGCGTTAGGGGGGTGAAGATGTAATGAGTTATCTCACCGGTCGGCGAATATAAAATAATAAAGTCACTTACAGTTTGACAGGTTTATTTTTCACCGACACACACTATGAATTTTAGAAGGCACAATGAAGAAAGATTACACAGCTCAGACACAGACACAATTTAGGAAGACAGTCACATACAATAGCGAATAAAGAAGTAACAGTTAATGACATTAACAATATTCAACACGGATTAAACTTAATTAGAAATAACACGAGAATAATACGAATGCTGTACGTATCGCGATAAGTGATTCACGACTGGTTAGGCAACGTTTCTCGAACCATCATCGCGGTAGCTCAAAACTACCCGCGAGAATAAAAGTTGTTAAAACTAGTGACGGGGTCACATCCCATCGAACCGCTTATCGATATGCAAATCGATTATCGACCGACTAGTATCGATCGCAATGTTTATAATAAAAGTAAATATAAATACAACCAAATTAATATGATATATTAATTAAATTAAATGTATATTATAAATATTTATGTTTGTATGTTTAAGTATTATATATATAATATATTTATAATAATGATGTAGGTGTAGCCCACATATGTATGAGTATGTATGTATGTACGAGTATATATGTATGTATTACCTGCATATCAAACGTCAGCATCCCATGTACGCAATGCACGTTATGTAACGGAGCAAACAGTCTCACTCCACCTCTCACGGGATGTAGACGTAATTGTATGTATGAGTATGTATGTATGTATGAGTATGTATGTATGTACGAGTATATATGTATGTATTACCTGCATATCAAACGTCAGCATCCCATGTACGCAATGCACGTTATGTAACGGAGCAAACAGTCTCACTCCACCTCTCACGGGGTGTAGACATAATTGCATGTATGAGTATGTATGTATGTATGTATATGTATGTATGTACAGGTATGTATGGATGTATTACCTGTATATCAAACGCCAGCATCCTACGTACGCAATTCACGTTATGTAACGGAGCAAACAGTCTCACTGCACCTCTCACGGGGTGAAAATATAATTGTATGTATGTATGTACCAGTATGTATGTATGTATGCACGAGTGTATATGTATGTATTACCTGCATATCAAACGTCAGCATCCCATGTACGCAATGCACGTTATGTAACGGAGCAAATAGCCTTACTCCACCTCTTACGGGATGAAGTCGTAATTCTCCTCTCGCTGTTACAATACATAGGTAAGGTTGGGTACCGCAAATTAGTACGCCGTTGTAGCCGCTTATGTTACCTGAAATCAAGAGATTATTTCTTTATGAAACGGGTAACTGAGTTTATCGATTATTTTGAGTATTGATTAGCGATTTGTAATACACCTCTTTATGAAAAAGGAACTGAATTTTTAGAAACTGATAAATTTGAATGAAAAGGCGGCGTTTTGTTGAACGATTTGTAACAATCACAATCCACCTCGATGGGAATACTTTGTGGGAGTCATGTTAGAGCGCACACTACTGCGGACTCAAACGCACATAGCAGCGTCTCACTCAT
Organism: Bedellia somnulentella; assembly: GCA_963576735.1. Taxonomy (NCBI): domain Eukaryota; kingdom Metazoa; phylum Arthropoda; class Insecta; order Lepidoptera; family Bedelliidae; genus Bedellia; species Bedellia somnulentella. Next base: position 8,808,775 of record OY755194.1, on the reverse strand, counting down.
ATTCCTACATCGCGGAGTGTAAATGTTTTTCGAGTTAAGCATAGATACAAATTATAAGTTGGTACACAGCAGGGTGTACTGGCCAGTATATCTTTGCTGTTTCCACAGTGGTGACCCCTCGATAAGAACATACGCTTCTTTCTACTACATTTCTCGATCTACCCGCAACTTCTATTCCTCGCTTACCTCACCACACCATTCATTCAGCAGAGCATCTACAGGCATGCAATCACCGGCCTCATTGCTCACACTGAATTTGGTAATTGGTTATAGGTACCTCCTAGCTTTGATATCGTCGTATCGACTAGGAGGGGAGTACTGTGGGAGTCATGTTAGAGCGCACACTACTGCGGACTCAAACGCACATAGCAGCGTCTCACTCATATTCCTAAATCGCGGAGTGTAAATGTTTTTCGAGTTAAGCATAGATACAAATTATAACTTGGTACACAGCAGGGTGTTTCCACAACTTATATTATTGCCACTGTTCAACTGAATTGTTACAGAAAAATTCATGTTAAAATTTATTTCGTTTTACAGTGATAGTTAGGGAAAATAAACTGACGGGCTAAAAAAAAATAAAAATCTGTTTATGCATACGAACTGAGCGTTTAGCTAGAAACGGTTTTATTTTTACATCATACAAAAACATACAAAAGTCGTTCAAAATAATCTTCTTAACAACCTTTTGGTTTGTTCCCTTATGTGACAACCAGTATATATATTAAATTTGATTTTTTTTGTTTATGAAAACCTTCTTCTTCTTCTTATTCGTGTGAGAGTGTCAAATCTTCATAGTGCATGCAGCCAATGCTTCACGACCGCTATCGCTTTAGGCGTTGCCTTCAGCAAGTCTTCAGTAGTGCAGGTGTAAGGACAGTCTGGGCACTGTAGCAGGTGTTGGCTATCATGGTTCTGGCCACAGGCGCAATTGGTGCTGGCGTCTGGTGGCAGGAATCCCCATCTTTCCATGTTGTCGCGTGTCCGTGCCACGCCAACTCTGAGCCGGTTGAGTCCCTTCCACACCGCCCATTTCTCAGACGCCCCCGCCGGTAGGTGCTCTGCCGGTGCAAAGAGTTCGTCCTGCTTCGCCAGTTGCCCTTTCCATGTTTCGAGGCGAGCTTCTTGTGGTGTTGCGTGTTGGAGTGGTTTATTCCTGGCAAAGCTTTTACGGGACTTAAGGCGCTCTTGAGTCGGTGAGTGAGAGTAGAGCATGTGCCGCCTGTCATGCAGTTGTTTCGTCCGTTCGATCGCAGTTGCTACATCACGCCGCACATTTGGGGGTGCTATTCCCGCCAGCTGTTACCGGTTACGAGTCTGCAGGTTTCGTTCACTGCAATATCGACTTGACGAGCATGCGCAGAGTTTTTCCATGCCGGGCAAGCATACTCCGCCGCGGATATACTGAGGGCGTGAGCAGTAGTGCGCAACGTGTGTGGGTTAGCTCCCCAGGTCCAATGAAAACCTCATTTGGGGATTATTACTAATAAATAAAGAATAAATAAAGGAAAGAAAAATTTCGACACAGGCGAGAATTCAAATAATGTGATAGATAGGCGTTCTCAATATTTGCATTCTATTTGAAAAAGTAGACCAGGCCTTCTGAATTAGTAAAAATTCGGTGGTAGGGAACGCAAACACTACTTTAAGTACTACTACTCTACGTGTAAAAGAAACAAAAGATAGAAGAATTTCGCGCTGGCAGCCATTGACACGGTAGCTCAATTGGCAGAGCGACGGGGGCGTATACCCGAGGTCGCGGGTTCGATTCCCGCCTGTGACGAAATTTTTGTTTCCTTTATTTATTCTTTATTTATTACTGTACATATTTAGTATAATTTAAGAATAAATTACTTACCAAAGTATCTCATCTGCCTCACACTATCTTTCAAAAGCCAAGTTTCATGATTCTGTTCCTTGTCAGGTTCGTACCCGGTGTACCCGAACGAGAACGACGTTTGAACGCGCGAGAAACGCATCTTGAGATTGCCTCGTGGGTATTTGTATGCCTGCGAAAGAATATATTTTTAATACTTTCTTGTAGTTTGGTGTTATAATCCATTTTTGAAATAGTTAGTATGTCTGCTGTGTAGTCAGTTTCAAATAGCACAAATCCATTTGGGCTTTTTAAGTGATTGTTAGGCGATGGATTTTTCACTGAATATTTAAAACTGCCGAACATTTTTTGGGGTTTTCTAGCCGCAAGTATATGTATAAATTTATGTAATAATTTGGATTGTCAGGATTGTATAAATAAAGTGGCGATCGATAGACTTGCTGCTTCAGATGAATCTACTGGCGTGAATATCAAATATCATACAAAATACTTGTGTCGTAATAATACTACTCCGGAACGTTTCGATAGATGCTTGTGATACTTAGAATAGGATCTAAACTATTATCCACATCCTTAAATGACTTGTGTGTCCCGCTCTACGATTTTTCATACATACATATACTCACAGCTATAAATCCCTAGAAGGGGTAGCCAGAGCTAAATAATTAGACATTCCTCAGCCACTTTTGGAAAGTTAAGTGGGGAAAAGATGGTAGAATAAAGTTACTACTAATAAAGGGCTACTGGTGATGGGTCTCCAACAGCATCGCCCAAAAATCCCTTAAAAGCCCCAATACCGTTAGTCGCCTCTTACGTACACCCACCGGAAGAAATGGGGTAGTGCTATTCTAAGCCGACACTACACAGCAACAGCAACAACAAACACAGCAACAAAGCACTCTACAATTTTTCATTCTCTTAAATGACCCAATACTATTATTAATATGTACATCCACATATTTTATTTGACACCTATACAAGTTACATACCTGATAAATGAGCACTTCATTCTTCATCCTCAAAATAAGCAAAGGCGTATTTCCCTTATTTCAGAGTCCCACTACTAATATTTCCTTCAAATTGTCAAAGTCCTCGGCAGGCGCACTGTCTGTTACTAGTGTAGGCTTTCCTATTATTTTAGGTATTTTTATTTGATTTTAATTTATATATATTTATAGCTTTACAGTGTCGGCTAAAAATAGCACTAACCTATTTCTTTGAGTTTTTAAGTGATTTTTGGGCCTTGCCATGCGGTTGGATACCCATCACAAAGAACTTTTATTTCTTACAATCTTTTCCTCACTAAACTTCCAAAAGTCGCTGAAGAATTATTATTTTTAAGCTCCGCCGTGAGTATTTGTATGTATGTATGTATTGTTAAAATTCCTCCCATACCTGATAAATGAGCACTTCATTCTTCATCCTCAACATAAGCAAAGGCGTATTTCCCCTGTTTCCGAGTCCTACTACTAATATTTCCTTCAAATTGTCAACGTCCTCGGCAGGCGCACTGTCTGTTGGTAATTCCTCTTTCTCTTGGTCGGGAAGGTCCCATACGGTTTCTAGATTGTCGGCTAGAATCTGTAAAATATAACATGTTGTAGAAAATACATTATTGAATACATACATATACTCACGGCCATAGAACCCTAAAAGGGGTAGCCATGGTAGAAATAAAGTGTCGTTGGTAATGGGTCTCCAACTGCATCGCCCTAAGACCACTTAAAAAGCCCCATACCCTTAGTCACCTCTTACAACACCCGTGGGTAGAAAAGGGTAGTGATATTTTAAACGGCATTATTGAATAGAAGTACAAATTATAATATTCATAACTTTAACCGATTCTTTCCAGACAAATATGCAATGTCAGTAAATAAATGCAAAATTAATAATAGCCAATCTAGATTTCCGTTATCTCGCACCACAAACAACCAGTACGAGGGTTTTACTTTTGTTAAATATTTACGTCTTTATTTAAACTAATTATAGTATAACTTTTTATTAAACTTACCCTATTTTCTGCACACACGTGTCTCACAAGAAAACTCAGTTTCATCTCGGGTAACGAGTAAATCTCTAGATTTCCGTTATCTCGCACCACAAACAACCAGTACGAGGGTTTTACTTTTGTTAAATATTTACGTCTTTATTTAAACTAATTATAGTATAACTTTTTATTAAACTTACCCTATTCCCTGCACACACGTGTCTCACAAGAAAACACAGTTTCATCTCGGGTAACGAGTAAATCTCTAGATTTCCGTTATCTCGCACCACAAACAACCAGTACGAGGGTTTTACTTTTGTTAAATATTTACGTCTTTATTTAAACTAATTATAGTATAACTTTTTATTAAACTTACCCTATTCCCTGCACACACGTGTCTCACAAGAAAACTCAGTTTCATCTCGGGTAACGAGTAAATCTCTAGATTTCCGTTATCTCGCACCACAAACAACCAGTACGAGGGTTTTACTTTTGTTAAATATTTACGTCTTTATTTAAACTAATTATAGTATAACTTTTTATTAAACTTACCCTATTCCCTGCACACACGTGTCTCACAAGAAAACTCAGTTTCATCTCGGGTAACGAGTAAATCTCTAGATTTCCGTTATCTCGCACCACAAACAACCAGTACGAGGGTTTCACTTCTGTTAAATATTTACGCCACCATCGAGATACGCGACGAGGTAAGCCTGGGGTTTTTGATTGTTCTGCTATCATTATCTGTAAAGAGTGAAAAATAATGTAAAATGTGGTTTTGTTAACGAAATAGGGGGCAGGCCTATCGCCGTTTCGTACGAATACACTGTCACATGACTAAGTACAACTCAGCCATGTGGGTTTCCTCACGATGTTTTCCCTCACCGTTAACAACCATGATAATTTAACCACACATATATCTTTAGAAAAGACAAATTGGTGTAGGCCCGACCCGGGATTTGAACACTAGTCGCTTGCACGAGAACCGAGTGTTCTACCCACTGGGCTATCAATATTACGTGAGTACACTGTCCATGCTAAACGTGGGTACTCTGAACACCAGGTGACAAAGTCACGTGATGTTCAGAAGTATTAGTACCTCTGCCAACCCCTTCGGGGATATTCGGCGTGAACGTTTATGTTTATGTTATGTTATTATGTTAACGAAATATTTTATGAAAAAACACTTTATTTTATGATTTGACTGTTAAATGAGCGATTAAGTAAATGGAGTAATGATTGAGATAGCATTAAGCAAATTGATTAACTATTTATTACCATATGTCGCTTTAGTTTCTTTGATTTTAAGCTTCAGATCGTTTTGCTTTATTTCTTTGTCTCAATGTTTTAATTTAACAAAACATAGTCATTTCAATTGAAAGCATATCTTCTATTGTATTTAGCTTCTGCGGTTTTATTGTGTGTGTGTATATATGTGTTATTTAGTATTCTTGATTATGTATGTATGTTTGTATACTCACACTGTGCATAGAAGCCGGGGTCTGATCACCCCCGTACAATAATTCGTCTTCATCGTTCAATTCGTACACTTTGTCAGGTTCGAAACCTTCCGCCTTCACGTTTTTCTTCATCTTGCTTTTGCCTGTGAACTCGCCTTTTACCTGGAAAGTAAAATAGAATATATACATACATACAGAGCTTAAAAATTTGATTTAAGTTAGCCACTTTTGAAAGTTAAATGGGGAATAGAATTAAAAATAAAGAACTGTGATTATAAATTTAAAAAATTATAAATCAAATCGCCCAACGACCTCCTAAAAAGCTTCAATACCCTCGGTCCCCTCTTAGGACACCCTCGGTTAAAAATGGGTCAGTTTTATTCTAAACCAACACTTGACAGGAAATATATGGAAAGTACCTGAAATTATTTTGGTAGATCTTTTTATGTAAGACTTAATTTAATTTTAAAAACCAATTGAATATACATTTACGCTATTTAAGTAAATAAATAAAATACATGCACGCTATTAATATCTGAAGTAGTGAACAGCCGCCCCCTTATTACGTATCCTTAGCGACCGTCGATTGTGTCGCAAGTTGCAAGATCATCGCTGTCAATGACAAAAAATTGTATGCGATAATATTGCAACTCGCGACACAATCGTGATTGCAAAAGGTATGTATAATCGGGGCGCCGCTGACATCTTTGTATAGGACCCCTTTCACTAGGGAAGGACGATTTGTTATTGGCGAATTTTAAAAGAAAACTCTACCGTTTAAAAGGATAATAAAATAAATAATAAGTAAATAATATTGCCGAGTAGTGCCGGCTTAGAATGTCGCTACTCCATGGTACCCACGGGTGTCGTAAGAGGCGACTAAGGGTATTGAGGCTTTTTATTGGATTTTTGGGCGATGCGGTAGGAGACCCATCACCAAAAACCTTTATTTTTACCATCTTTTCCCCACTCAACTTCCAAAAGTGGCTGAGGAATTTATGATTCCTTAACTCTGGCTACCCCTTCTAGGGAAATATAGCCGTAAGTATATGTATGTAAATAAATAAAACTAAATGAAATAACCGCTTTAGAATATGAATAAACATATAAAATACCTGCACGCTATCTATATCTGTAGTGGTAAATAATCCGCTGACATCTTTGTAAGGCACCGCTTTCACAAGGGGAGGCCGATTCGGCACCGGTTGGCGAGTAGGGGCTAAACGACCACTCTGAAATAAAATAATACATTTATTAGTTTAGTTATATGTAAATTAATAAAGGTAATGTTATATATCTCAAGAAAGGGTATCACAATGTGAAATAACTTGGGAAAATTTGGTAGCTGAATGGCGAAATATTGAGAATTAAAGGGATGGTAGGAGATGAGTCTGCAGCGACATCGCACGACAATCACTTAAAATGCAATTATTGGGGAAGAAATGGGTCTTTGAATCATAAAAATAAAATATTTCAAAGTTCCGGACGTAAAAGGTATTATATTGCGAAGGCTCCTCTTTCTTACACTTGATGATATCCTATCTGAAAAATTCGTATCATTTTTAAATAGCTACATACCGGTTCATGCTTCAGTGAAACTTTCTCAAAGCCAATACCAGTGCTCGTCTACACGTGGACAATATACAAATGTAAGGGTCTATCTATCTTAAACCTAGTAAAGTAAATCTAAAATCTTCACATAACATAAACTTTCACGCCGAATATCCCCGAAGGGGTTGGCAGAGGTACTAATACTTTTGAACATCACGTGACTTTGTCATCTGGTGTTCAGAGTACCCACGTTTTGCATGGACAGTGTACTCACGTGATAGGGGGCAGGCCTATCGCCGTTTTGTACGAATACACTGTCACATGACTAAGTACAACTCAGCCATGTGGGTTTCCTCACGATGTTTTCCCTCACCGTTAACAACCATCTAAAATCTTTAACATTCTTTATTGAAATGTTTAGGAGGAGTAGTCACTAACAATGGAGGTAACTTACTAAAAAGCAGAGAAAAGCCGTTCTAACATTTCAAGTCACTCTTGCTAAAACTTATAAATCATACATTTTATAGTGTTACTACACACCGGTCCATGCTTCCCGTGCAACTCTCTCAAAGCCAATACTAGAGCTCGTCCACACGTGGACAATATACAAACGTATGGGTCTGCGGTGGAGAACAAACTAGTCTTCTCTTAACAAATCATATATTTTATAGTTTTATAGATATTTCTACATACCGGTCCAGGCTTCCCGTGATATTCTCTTTTAATCTGTTTTTTTATCATTATGTATTGAAGTGTCTTAAAGTAAAGTAAAGTAACACTCACTTACCAAAAAGCAGACATGGGCCGTTCGAACATTTCATGGAGCCCCTGTTAATACCCGTATTATGTTGAAGTTTGCTGTGTAGTATCGGCTTAGAATAGCACTACCCCATTTTTCCAGCGGGTGTACGTAAGAGGCGACTTACGGTATTGGGGCTTTTAAGAGCTTTTTGGGCGATGCGGTTGGAGACCCATCACCAACAACCTTTATTTTACCATCTTTTCCCCACTTAACTTTCCAAAAGTGGCTGAGGAATTTCTAATTCCTTAGCTCTGGCTACCCCATCTAGGGATTTATAGCCGTGAATATATGTATGTATGTATGTTGAAGTTTATTTGTATTGTGTTATTTCTTATTATTTTAATATATAAATACAAACCGGTCCATGCTTCCCGTGAAACTCTCTCAAAGCCAATACGAGTGCTCGTCCACACGTGGACAAGATACAAATGTAAGGGTCTGCGGCGGCGGCGGTGGCGGCTGTCCATTGGAATGGGATGTGTTGCACTGAAATGCCGTCTGGGGAAAAATAATTATTCGTTATTTATAGATATCCACAATACAATAGAATAGGTAATCAGTTTATCACACAACTCAGATAAAATATTAACACTAATACAGTTTTACGAAAACAAAAGAATAATTCGCGATTATCATAGACATAGAATCCATAGATTGGCATTAAGTGACAAACGTCATAGCATAAACGTCAACAAAGGTAGGACCTCTCACGGACACGATAACGGCTTACAACAGTTTTGGCGTGGAAAACAATTGGCCTAGACTTCGCTTTTATAACATACCCTTTTTATATTATAAATCGATAAAGGACATCAAACTTAACAACTTTGCCTATGGAATGCCTATCTAAAATATTGTTATTATCTAAATATTTAATAATGAAAAATATCATATACCTAGTTCAAACTGAGAAAGTATAGAATGAGATTCTTTGCTTCAGTGAAAATAAGAAATAAAAAAAAAAACATCTGATCTATGCTTTTTGCTTTCGGTATTTTCCAGTTCAATCGCTCGCTTACCGGTTTATTTTCATGATATTATTTTTCAACGACGATCAATAGAACTGGAAAATACCGAAAGAAGTTATATTTTTGTTTACAGAGCGAAAAGCATAGATCAAATGTTTTTTTTTATTTCTTATTTTCACTGAAGCAAAGAATCTCATTCTATACATTCTCAGTTTGAACTAGGTACGAAATTACAATATTCTAGATAGGCATTCCATGGGCAAAGTTGTTTAGTTTGATGTCCTTTATCGATTTATAATATAAAAAGGGTATGTTATAAAAGCGAGGTCTAGGCCAATTGTCTTACTAACGTTAATTCTGGTATTTAAGTCTTAACTTTGGTGATTTTTTGATAAATTTATTAATATTTAACAGTAAATATTCTAAATCAAATACATTTTCTTTGGCAGACATAAAATTTTAAGCAATTCATGTCCAAATTAAGACTAAAATAATTACCAGTCTATATGCTTTATTATAGATCTTAAACCAAAGCATTCAATGCAAATATATGATAAAAAAATAACTTCCATCACCATAAAGGTTGACTGGAAGAAATCGCGTTAAGGCGATAAGTCCGCCTTTGTGTACTAAGTTTTAATGTTCTGTTCTTTTGTAAAATACATTATATCTATTCTGTATGCAATAAAGTGTTCAAATAAATAAAATAAATAAATTATATTACAATTACTGTAAAGTTTACAAATTGGCGAAAATGGCAAATACGCGAATTTTTATCAATTTTAATAGGGCTGGTATGGAATCCGCCATACTAAGTCACGCACACACACTCATTAACGCACACAGTTTTACTTTTGGTCTCGCCTTTGCATTGTCAATCTATTTACGTAAGTATAGCATACTAAATCTATGGCGATTATATTGCCAAACGCGATTATGTTGTCTTCCAGACAACGTTTGACAACAGACAAATATTCTCGCGGCTAAATATGTAAACAGGGGTGTCAGAGCTTAAGGATTGGAATGTTCTTAGACACTTTTGGAAGTTTGGTGCCAAAAAGATGGTTTAGTATGCCGTTTAGGAAAAAAAAAGTTTATATATTGTTTTGTATTTTGAAGGTTAAAAATACCTTAAACAATTAGATCAGATCTCAAAACAGACACGCCAAACGCTAAAACGTTTTTTTTAATGAAATGAAATGAATAACATTTATTTTTTACCACAAATCACATATGAATACAAAACAAAACAATCAGATCTTATAGCTAATAACAATAAGTGGAAACGAATTGGCGTACACTTCAGCTTCATGTTATGACAGGGCTTGTTAGGCCGCTGCCACAACGCTGATATTCTAGTGCAGCCTGAGCCTTTTTCGCATATGGATTATTATTCGGCATTTACTACTTAGAATAACCCATTTCTACCCGTGGGTGATCGTAAGAGGGGACTAAGGGCATAGGGGCTTTTTAAGTGATTTTTTGGCGATGTGGTTGGAGACCCGTCACCAAAAACATTTATTATTACCATCTTTTCCCCAATAAATTTCCAAAAGTGGCTAAGGAATTTCTCATTCCAATGCTCTGGCTACCCCGTTAAGGGATTTTTAGCCGTGAGTATATGTATGTATTTATATATCAAATGGCTGCACCAAAACACCTTAAGGATAGCAGATCATCTATCATCACGACAGTGTATCCATATAAAAGAGCGCTAAGCTTGCCTTCGATAACATGAGTAGAATATCTAGGCACAACTTTAAAAAAACTGAACACCATAACAAAAGTCGAGTAATTTATTTTTAAAAATAGTATCCATACGGAGGTTTGTGATGGGCCACTTGAGGTTGCTTAGCTTCTGCCGTGCCGTCTCTAAACTGACCTTTCGTCTACACTTGATAAAGTTAAAAGTTTACTTCGTCAATGTTAAGCGGCAATAGCGGTCACTTACCAAAAAGCAGGCCAGGCCCCTTCTAATGTTTACTACGCCTTTGTTTAATATCTCAATAATAATTCTTTAACTACTGTTCTAAGTACGAAGAATAAAAAAAGCATGTATGAGAATATTACATATATATATATATATACATACATATACGCACGGCTATATTTCCCTAGAAGGGGTAGCCAGAGCTAAGGAATTATAAATTCCTCAGCCACTTTTGGAAGTTGAGTGGGGAATAGATGGTAAAAATAAAGGTTTTTGGTGATGGATCTCCAACCGCATCGCCCAAAATCCCTTAAAAAGCCCCAATATAGTTAGTCGCCTCTTACGTACACCCACCGGAAGAAAAGGGGTAGTGCTATTCTAAGCCGACACTACACAGCAACTGTTCTAAGTACGAAGAATAAAAAAGCATGTATGAGGATATTATAGTATGTATATACGAACTTACTCTTAAGCAACCGTAACAACCACGGTAGTAATTTGCACCATAAACTTGTCTAAAACTACAAGAATATTGTCGGCGAGCTAGTCATGAATCCTGAACTGTCTGCTTCATTAGTGCCAACCCAAATGGGAACTAATAGCGTGAGTGTGTGTATGTATGAAGTTTCTTATCAAGTGACGTAACTTTACTGACCTTTGGACTACACTAAACTAAACTTAAAGGTTACTTTGCCAGTAACGGTCACGTGAACTAGGTCAGTAGTTGGTATAACATTTTATGACCCCTTTGTATAAATTCATACTAACTTGAGTTAAATAGAATATTTCTATTACTACTGTTATTATAAGTGTGAAGAATAAAAGGGCATGTATGAAATGATTGATGAATATAGTATGTATATACCAACTTACTCCTAAGCAACCGTACAGCTACCTACGGTAGTAACTTGCACCATTAACTTGTTTAATTCTTAAACTATTTTTTTGTTCCAAGTGTGAAGAATAAAATAGTATATACGAAAAGATAGATGAATATTGTATTTATGTGTAAACCAACTTACTCTTAAGCAACCGTACAGCCACGGTAGTGACTTGCACCATAAACTTGTTGTTTCCGAGATTTCCGGCGAATATTGTTGGCGAACTCGTCATAAATCCTGAACTGTCCACTTCGTTGATTTCTTCACCGGTTTGGAGGATCTGAGGGGGATCATATATGGTTTAAGTTCTGTAGTTATTCCTTATTTATAAAGTGCTGCTTTTAGAACTATTGCTTGAGAACTATGATAGTTCAGTGGGGAGAACTGCCGCCTATCATGGAGAGAAGTATGGGGCCGAGTCTCGAGTCAGGCTTACATCAATTTGTATTTTCTAAATATGTGTGGTTAATTTATTAAAACTTTTAAATTTATCGTGGTTTCAAAGGTGAGGAAAAACACGGCGAAGAAGTTGAACTTAATCATGCAGAAGAAAAAAGAAGAAGAAAAAACGTTTATTCGTTGCCAGTCGCACATGAACTTGTAAATATTTTTACAAAATAAATGAAGGTAAAAAAAAACATTTAACAATAAAAACAGTGTCATAATGCGCGAAAACAACAAAATGGCGTCTGTCTCAGCGTTGTCGTTGTGAGTTTTACCTCACAACACTGATTTTCAGTCAGCGCCAGACTTGACATGTGACAGTGTGTTCGTACAAAACGGCGATAGGTATGTCCACTACACGTGAGTACACTGTCCAAGCAAAGCGTATTACTTTAGAAAAAATCTCATACTCATTATAGGTTTTGAAAGGGTTTTCTGCTGTTACTGTTTGGAAAGGGAACCCCTTTTAATTTTACCCTTTCGTGGCATCATTCACTATTGATATCGTGAAATCACTTGCCCCAATTCTCTAACTCACCTCTAACACCAGCGGGAAGAAATGTTTTATTGCTATTCTAAACCGACACAGCTATTCCAAACTTACCATACTAGAATCCTCCTGTGTCAGTATAAGATAGGCATGTTCACAATCGGCCTCTCGTTTCGACGGGTCAGTTGGCTCTCCATATACTGTCCACATGTCTATGCAGCCTGAGAAATAGACATTAATTACTAAATAGAGTGTATTTAATATATTTTTATCAAAATGGAAAAGACTCCACAGCTATAAAAAAATGGCTGATAGAGAAATGTTTTTACGAACTTGGTGATGTTTTTTCTGAATAATAATATAATTTGAAATTCACGGCTATTTGAGTTAAACAAATGTAACTAATAAATTTATGCTATTTTTTTTTAATGTATATATTTGCATGCTAGCATATATAGTTAAATGTGATGGACCGATTATAATAATGCAACATCTTCATTGTACCACATTTATGCAAATAAAAATGATTTGATTTTTATACGGTGGATTTCAGTCAAAATTCGCTAATTTCGTTCATGCACATAATAATTTGTATATTTTGTTTTTTTTAGTAACCGCGCTATCTAACCTTCTTAAAATAAAATGGGACTACTCTAGAAGCATAACAAACCGACGAAAAAATCTACTTTTGACATTGATTGAGCAATGACGAAGTCATCGCGTAACTTACATACAAAGCAAACATTCAATCGTGTTAAGAACTTATTTCTTTTGAAGTTGGTTGAAAAGAGCCTTTCCTTTTAATACCTTCTGGAAACGGTTTTGTGCGTGCACAGTACGTCAAAAATATCAGCTTCAGTGTTAACCCAAATTAAATACAAACCCGGCAAATCAAAAGCAGTTAGGGTCCTTAAGGGCCGGCGCTGACTGCCGGCATGGCATGGCAAAGGATTTCGGTACAGATATAGCATTTTTAATCTTATTACCATGCGTATAGAATTCATTTTGACACAACGATGCCGAGGGAGGCCGCGGTAGGACAGAACGTCGGCCTCGTTGTGTCAAAAGAAGTAAAATGAATTCTATACTCATGGTAATAAGATTAAAAATGCTATATCTGTACCGAAATCCTTTGCCATGCCATGCCGGCAGTCAGCGCTGGCCCTAAGGTCGCCCCTCTTCGCAAAACATACAGGGCCCCGTTCTTGCTGCGTCCACTACAGGCCACTAACTCCACCATAGGGCCCTGGATATTTTTACTATTTCTCCTTTAGTTACAGACTTTTTTCTTTGAATTTTGACTTAGAAAATTTATTGAAAGAATCAATTTCTCATAATAACTTCTTGAAACGATTTTGTTATAAATAAAAGTGCATGATTGAGTCAACGCAAACAAAATGGAAACCACGCAAATCAAGTGAGATCTAAACTAGAACATTTTAAATATAAACTTGAGTTTACATTTTTTAGCCAAATGGCAATATTTGAACATACCAGGCAAATCAAAAGCAGTAAGGGTCCTTAAGGTCGCTCCTCTCCGCAAAACACACAGGGCCCCGTTCTTGCCGCGTCCACTACAGGCCACTAACTCCACCATAGGGCCTTGGCTACTATCCGTACTAACAGTGCCCGATATTTCACCCATAGCTATGGACGATATGGGGCCTATGTTGAGAAGAGAGTCGCAAACCTGGGGGGAGAAAATTTGGCATTAGTTAAGTAATAAATTGAAAACAACACGAAATAACTATTGGGTCATGAAATACTGTGATAAATGTTGTACATACATACATATACTCACGGCTATAAATCCCAAGAAGGGGTAGCCAGAGCTAAGGTATTAGAAATTACTCAGCCACTTTTAGAAATTTGAGTAATTAGTCATTTTGATAGATGTTGTATGTTTTGGTAATGTTAGTAGAGGACGACCACGAAGAACTTTCATTGTTCCATATTTCCGATCGGTAATATTAAAATATGAAAATATTATTTTCAAAATCCATATAAAACGTTTATATAAAGTGTTACTAGAAAAGATATCACGTATCTCCTAAAAATAATAACTTAAAAGGGGAAAAAATAGATTTCAACTTAATGGAATATTAAATAATACGTTCCTAATCAATACTGGCTGTGTTGAACTAATATTATATAAGTGAATTGACGACATGATTCGTTAGGTGATTATGCGTCCGGAGGTTGCAGGTTTGAATTCCTCTGAGGACAACATTTATGTGGTGAAAATAAAAGGTGTTTCTTAGTCTTGGTTGTTATTTATATGTGTCTAATATATTCTTTAATATATCGGTGAATTAGTATTCCATACCAGAAGTCGTAGAGTTGATCTTAGCTTAGGGCTTGATCTGTGTCGTATGTCCATATACATTTTATTATATACGTTTAATTTACTTAAACGGTACGTATTTGAAGCGTCTACTTGTTACCGTTTATTTTATGGGGACTCCCCTTATTTATTTATTTTTTTGTATTTATTGTTATAACGGCAACGTAAATACAACATTTGTGAAAATTTAGCTTTCTAGCTATCACGGTTAATGAAATACAGCCCGCAGACAGACACACAAATAGCGGAGGCTTAGCAATAGGATTCCGTTTTACCTGTTAGTACGGAACTTTAAAAATGGCATACTTTAAAGAATGACCATGAAGAAATAGCACAATAGGTTATTAAGTTTTTTTTAAATTTCGTTGATACTTACGTATTACGTATACCTATAACCAAGGTGCCGTGTAGTGTCGGCTTAGAATAACACTACCCCATTTCTACCCGTGGGTGATCGTAAGAGGCGACTAAGGGTATAGGGGGCTTTTTAAGTGATTTTTGGGCGATGTGGTTGGACACCCGTCACCAAAAACATTTATTAAAACCATCTTTTCTCAATCAACTTCCAAAAGTGGCTGAGGAATTTTTCATTCCAAAGCTCTGGCTACCCCGTTAAGGGATTTATAGCCGTGAGTATATGTATGTATGTATAACCAAGGTGACGAAATTAAGGATATGGTGAAACCTGGAACGGTGATTAAGCGAATCTTAAGTCTCGCCAATTTTTTTACGAAATTATAATAAAATTTTGTTAACTTTTGATCCCCCATTTAGTAAAGCTACCCATCTTCCAATACTATGGGAGGTAAATTAAATAACACATTGCATAATTTGACGCCATCCAATTCAGCTATGTAAATAACAGCTGAAATAAAAATATGTACCAAATATTTTTTGTTGGGTGAATCGCATTTTATTAGTAGAAAATCCATAGATATTACAACTAAGTATCCGTGCGTACAACTTACTACAATAAACACTATTCTACTCGCCTATACATATTTATATTCCTGCGGGCCGATGCGACCCACACAGTATACGCTTTGGGCGATTCGTCCCACACCAACCACTGCGGGCCGAAACGACACATTCAAAAAGAGTACTTGGGCGATTCGTCCCGCGGGCCGATCAGCTTGTGGGCCGAAAAGCCCCAGCACCCGTAAACGAAGCTAGAGACGTTTATCAGGATCGTACGAAGTGGCAATCGATAGTCTCTGCCTACCCCAATGGGAACTAATGGCGTGAGTATATGTATGTATGTTTAGGACCATAATAGCAAGAACTTATTGTACAAGAGAGTGCTCATATCTGGCAAAATATGACGCAAGTAAACTTTTTCGTGCATGGAACTGGCACTCAAAATAATAATCACCTCAAATAACAATATACTTTTCAGTTCTACTGCATTAGTAAATAAGATTTAGTACTGACACTTTTGATACACAAGTAATACTTGTATGCACATGTACAATATAAAAAAATCAAGAATAAATAAAGGAAAGAAAAATTCCGAATTAGTAAAAATTCGGAGGTAGGAAACGCAAACACTACTTAAACGTGTAAAAGAAATAAAGGATAGAAGAATTTCGCGCTGGCAGCCATTGACACGGTGGCTCAATTGGCAGAGCGTCGGGGCGTATACCCGAAGTCGTGGGTTCGATTCCCGCCTATGTCGATTTTTTTTTCCTTTTTTTATTCTTTATTTATCAGTAATAATCCCCACATAAGGTTTCCATGAACAAAAAGATTTAAATTATAAAAAAAATCACCTCAAACACATAGCTAGTCAGCTGCGTACTAGTCCTGATGTCAGATCCGTACACTTCCAACTCGTCTTGTTCGCTGAGATCGATGACGTCACTCGCTTCTACGTCTTGTAGCGTTTCTACGCGACGCTTTTTGGCTGAGGATTCGGATGGTTCTTTGTCTTTTTCATTCTCTATCGAAATAAAAACACATTGTATTATATATATTGTCTTTTGCTGTGTAGTAATGTTAGAATAACACTACCCCATTTCTACCCGTGGGTGATCGTAAGAGGCGACTAAGGGTATAGGGGCTTTTTAAGTGATTTTTGGGCGATGTGGTGGGAGACCCGTCACCAAAAACATTTATTATTACCATCTTTTCCCCAATCAACTTCCAAAAGTGGCTGAGGAATTTTTCATTCCAAGGCTCTGGCTACCTCGTTAAGGGATCTATAGCCGTGAGTATATGTATGTATGTATGTGACAAGCCTAATACAAAAGTCGGGGGTAAATGGAGCTTCGCTCCAAAAAGACAGCCATGATAGTCTAATGGGTAAAACGACCGCCTGTCAATCCAGGCAGGCGTGAGTTCAAATCCCGGGTCCAGCCT
Source organism: Bedellia somnulentella (assembly GCA_963576735.1). Taxonomy (NCBI): domain Eukaryota; kingdom Metazoa; phylum Arthropoda; class Insecta; order Lepidoptera; family Bedelliidae; genus Bedellia; species Bedellia somnulentella. The sequence continues at coordinate 8,791,723 of OY755194.1, read as the reverse complement.
ACCCTGATTTGTATTTTCTAAAGCCATATGTGTGGCTAATGTATCATGGTTGTTAACGGTGAGGGAAAACATCGTGACGAAACACACATGGCTGAGTTGTACTTAGTCATGTGACAGTGTAAATCACGTGAGTACACTATCCAAGCAAAACGTGGATACTCTGAACACCAGGGGGCAATGTCACGTGATGTTGAGAAGTATTAGTACCTCTACCAACCCCTCCGGGGATATGCGGCGTGAACACTTGAGTCTTGAGAAAACAAAAAAGTTCTTTAGTCAGAGATAATTAAGCTGAAATGAATTTACCTTTGTCTTTGTCTTTTTCCTTGTCCTTCTCTTTCTCTTTTGACGGTTCTTTGTCTGTAACAAATTTGTTAGATTTGAGATTTATGGTTTAATAAATAAAGAATAAATAAAGGAAAGAAAAATTCTAAAGACTAAATTTTTAGGAATTTAGTGAAAAAATCGGAGGTAGGAAACGCAAACATTACTTAAACGTGTAAAAGAAATAAAGGATAGAAGAATTTCGCGCTGGCAGCCATTGACACGGTAGCTCAATTGGCAAGAGCGACGGGGGCGTATACCCGAGGTCGCGGGTTCGATTCCCGCCTGTGTCGAAATTTTTCTTTCCTTTATTTATTCTTTATTTATCAGTAATAATCCCCACATGAGGTTTTCATGAACAAAAACATTTAAATTCTATGGTTTGGTTGATTTGGGTTGGTGTTCTTGAATCAGATGTCTGATGATGATGTTCAGGTTTGGGATATTACCGGCCGTGTAGTGCCGGTTTAAAATATCACTACCACTTTCTACGCACGGGTGTCGTAAGAGGCGACTTAGGGTTTGGGACTTTTTGAAGTGGTAAGATGGTAGAAATACAGTATCGTTGGTGATGGGTCTCCAACCGCATCGCCCAAAAACAACTTTAAAAGCCCCATATCCTCAGTCGCCTCGGCACCCTATCAACTTCCAAATGTGGCTAAAGAGTTTCTAGTCCTAAAGCTCTGACTACCCCTTTTTGGGATTTATGGGTATATGTATGTATGTATTTCAATAAACCTAAACCCCATCCAGAAGTAAAACATAATGTATATCTGAGTTTTCTTTATTAATTTATTACCATCAGACTCAGTAAGATCGACAGTCGCTTGCAACGGCTTCTCCACAGAAAACAGCATCTTGTTTTCTCTCTCTGTCACTCTGAGTAGAAGAGAGTTACCAAGTCTTGATCCGAGAAATAGGAAATCTTCTTGAATTACGCACATCTGAAATATAAAAATTGTATATGTGGATTGTAATATCAGTAGAGTTTGATACAAAGTGGAAAGTATGTTTTGAAAGAGTCACATTTTATAAGTCTTTATCATTCATTCATGTGCTGTGTAGTGTCGGCTTAGAATAGCATTACCCCATTTCTTCCGGTGGGTGTACTTAAGAGGCGACTAACGGTATTGGGGCTTTTAGGGGATATTTGGGCGATGCGGTTGGAGACCCATCACCAACAACCTTTATTTCACCATCTTTTCCTCACGCAACTTCCAAAAGTGGCTGAGGAATTTCTTATTCCCTAGCTCTGGTTACCCCTTTAAGAGATTTATATATATATGGATTCGTCATCAAATGCCTCTTATATGCTGATGATCACGTGCTACTTGCATCGTCGGTTGAAGAGTTGCAAGAGATGATGAATATTGCATGTGCGTCGTTTGAAAGAAAAGGAATGAGAGTGAATGTGGATAAAACCAAAACCATGGTTTTCGAGAGAGAGGAGAATATGACTGAATGCGTGATTGAGATCAATGGTAAGAAAGTGGAACAAGTGAAAGAGTTCGTATATCTGGGAAGTTTGTTTACTAGGGATGGAAAGTGTGATGAAGACATTGAAAGAAGAGTAAAAAAGGGTAATGTGGTAAATGGAGCACTGGATAGTCTCATGTCTAGTCAATCGGTGTCCGAAAAGTCCCGAATGGCTGTGCATGATGCTGTCCTCGTTCCTACGCTTATGTATGGCAGTGAATGTTGGGTCTGGCAGAAGAAGCATGAAAGCAGAGTGAATGCAGTAGAAATGAGATCCCTCATAAAAGTTTGTAATGTTAGGTTATGTGATCGTGTGACGAATGATGTGATTCGTGAAAGATGTGGTGTAAAAGATGATATTGTAAGAAAGATAGAAAAAGGAATGTTAAGATGGTTTGGGCACATAGAGAGGATGGATTGTCATCCATCATCATGTCATTTACTGTCGTAAAGTGGTGAAAGAGATCTATAGAGCCAATGTGGAAGGTAATGTTAGTAGAGGACGACCTCGGAGGACACATTTAGATCAAATAGAAAATATGCTCAAAAAGGCAGGTGTCCGAAGTACGAAGAATAAAAGAGCATGTATGAAAAGATTGATTGATGATGGTTTGCCAGGATCGTACAAAGTGGCGATTCATAGTCTCTGCCTACCCCAATGGGAACTAACGGCGTGAGAATATGTATGTATGTATGTATGTAGATTTATAGCCGTGAGTATATGTATATATGTATGTTTATCATTAATTCACTCTGATAGTGTTGGTACTCACTCAATGTGATTATTTGCAGAAATTAATCGGATATTTAGATGAAGAAAATTTCAAGTAATTTTCAGTAGCATAAGTCATTCCACAATGTAATAAAAAAAATGAATGTAAAGTATGCTATAACAAGTATGACCTTTCTTCTAATTCATTCATTCATTCATTCACTCAACCAGTCAGTGTAAGTAATAGCTCTAGTATGCTGATATAGTTTTGGTGTAATATTATTAACTAATGGACTGCCATGGCTTAAGAGGGGTATTAAAGAGTATGAATATGTAGCCTAAATTACTCATTACTACAGCTATATGCCAGTGAAAGGCCCGCAGTAGTCCGTACTCATGCATGCAATAAAAAAAGAATTATTTCAAAATTAAAGATGATTATTTTATTCTTATACTAGTATTATCATACATATTTTGCTTTGTAGTGCAAGCTTAGAATGTCACTACCCCTTTCTACCCATGGTTGTCTTAAGAGGCGACTAAGGGTATAGTGCTTTTTAAAGTGGTTTTTGGGCGATGCGGTTAGGTTCTCTTGTCCCCTATCCACTTCCAAATGTTGCTGAGGAATTGCTAGCTCTAAAGCTACCCCTTTTTGGGATATATGGCCGTGAGTATACATACATACATACATATACTCACGGCTATAAATCCCTAGAAGGGGTAGCCAGAGCTAAGGAATTAAAAATTCCTCAGCCACTTTTGGAAGTTGCGTGGGAAAAAGATGGGTAAAAAAATTAATAAAGGTTGATGGTGATGGGTCTCCAACCGCACCGCCTAAAAATCCCTTAAAAGCCCCAATACCGTTAGTCGCCTCTTACATACACCCACGGGAACAATGGGGTAGTGCTATTCTAAGCCGACACTACACAGCTATTTTTATATTGCATATTTTTCTATTTTAAATAAAAACTATACTCACCGCAGCAGTAAGCACGGAAGCGGCCGCCCGATCCAAATGCAAGGTCCGCACACACCGCACGCTGTCGCATATTAAGGTGAGCACACACAGTTGTCCGCCTCGCAAAGACAGCGCCACTCTACTGGGACCTAGTACGGCCGCCGTAGCGCCGTCTAGAGTTACGCAGGCGCCTGGTTGGACGCCTAAAAGACAATAAAATAAATATACATACATACATTGGGCCTACACCAATTTGTCTTTTCTAAAGACATATGTGTGGTTAATTTATCAAGGTTGTTAACGGTGAGGGAAAACATCGTGAGGAAACCCACATGGCTGAGTTGTACTTAGTCATGTGACAGTGTATTCGTACACAACGGCGATAGGCCTGCCCCCTATCACGTGAGTACACTGTCCGTGCAAAACGTGGGTACTCTGAACACCAGGTGACAAAGTCACGTGATGCTCAGAAGTATTAGTACCTCTGCCAACCCCTTCGGGGATATTCGGCGTGAACGTTTATGTTATGTTATGTTACATACATATACTCACGGCTATAAATCCCTAGATGGGGTAGCCAGAGCTAAGGAATGAGAAATTCCTCAGCCACCTTTGGAGAGTTGAGTGGGGAAAAGATGGTAAAATAAAGGTTGTTGGTTATGGGTGTCCAACCGCATCGCCCAAAAATCCCTTTAAAGCCCCAATACCGTTATTCGCCTCTTACGATCACTCACGGGTAGAAATGGGGTAGTGTTATTCTAAGCCGAAACTACACGGCAAAAATTTGTTATATGTCCGGATGTGTTTATTTTGCTGGAGACCCGTCACCAAAAACGTTTATTATTATCATATTTTCCCCAATTTCCAAAAGTCGCTGAGGAATTTATCATTCCAAAGCTCTGGCTACCCCGTTAAGAGATTTATAGCCGTAGGTATATGTATGTATATTACAAATATCAAGTTTGCCCCTAGAAATGTGAGTAAATGGGTGAGAACATATCATTTCACTAGGACTTCAATGCAAATTGCGATTGATTGAAAATCAGTGTTGTGAGGTAAAACTCACAACGACAACGCTGAGTCTGACGCCATTTTGTTGTTTTCGCGCATTATGTGAGATCAACACTGTTTTTATTGTTAAATGTTTTTTTTTTCCTTCATTTATTTTGTAAAAATATTTACATGTTCATGTGCGACTGGCAGCAAATAAACGTTTTTTCTTCTTCTTCTTCTTCAATTGAGCTAAGCGAGTTAAGTAAACCTCAGTCTTCTTACTCTCTGTGCAGTTGGTCTTAAGATTTAAGCTGCGCTCTAAATAAGAAACCATTAACTTTTTCTGACTGGGTGAATGACCTTTTAATATCGTTTTCTGCCGTAGGAGGCGCTGCGGTTTTTATTTCGATGATAATTCAAATTTTCGACCAAAACTCAGCTATATATGGTTACCGTTATAGTTATTTATTTATTATTTTATTTTATTTTACCATCATTGTGCAAAATTTGGTTAAGGAGGAGTAGCGCTTCCAAGAAACGGCTAACCCGGGTAAAAATTATTATAAAGGATAAATATAGGAAAAAAACCCACGACCTCCTGGTATACGGTATCTCTTATTTATCCTTGGATTCATTAGAAATGAGGTTGTCATGAACAAAAGCATTCTAATTATTGGGTAAAAATTTACTCTGCACAGTGAAACGGTATTGACTCAGCACTACATTCTAAAACTTTGAAATATAACTAAAAATATATGTAGTAAATTGGTGAAAGAGATATATAGAGCCAATGTGGAAGGTAATGTTAGTAGAGGACGACCTCGGAGGACACATTTGGATTAAATAGAAAATGTGCTCAAAAAGGCAGGTGTCCGCAGTATGAACAATAAAAGAGCATGTATGAAAAGATTGATGGATGTGAACAAAGCCAGAGAGGTTTGTCAGGATCGTACAAAGTGGCGATCAATAGTCTCTGCCTACCCCAATGGGAACAAACGGCGTGAGAATATGTATGTATGTATATATAGTAAAATATACTCACGCAAAGGAAAGTTGGTGCTGTTGGTCGCAATACTGTTCAAAGACACCCCAAACGGAGGAACCGACTGATTCAGGTAGATTAATGAGTTTACTGCCAAAATAAGACAACCACCTGTGAAAAGAAAAATATATATTAACTACTATACCAATATTGTAAAGAGAATCGTTCATCAAAAATATTTCATAAACGGAAAGCTACACTACTTAGAAATACTATATGCTATAATATCGTCACGCTTAATTTCATAAGGCATGAGCATTGAGCAGTGATTGAAGAAATATAATTTGAAGACCCTAGATTATAGATACAAAAGATTTAGATTAGATGTATACAAATATTTACCCAACGGTTTATGTATTTATGTACATAAATCTATATTTAAATAACTATATTTAACCAACAGTTTCTTGATAGGAATCGCTTGCAAGGTGTTCATACTGACTGCGGTATGTATGTTTGCATACAAATATATATTAAAATAACTATATTTACCCAACGGTTTATGTATTTATGTACACAAATCTATAATTAAATAATTATATTTAACTAACAGTTTCTTGATAGGAATCGCTTGCAAGGTGTTCATACTGACTGCTGTATATATGTCTGTATACAAATATATATTAAAATAACTATATTTACCCAACGGTTTCTTGATAGGAATCGCTTGCAAGGTGTCAAAAGGCAGCGAACTAACAGACCATATAACAGGATGCACTCGAGCGGTAGTGTTCATACTAACTGCAGCTAATGCACATGTATCGGAACGGACTGCTACACGACTGGAAATAAAAAAAATAAAAATAAAAAAAATATCCGAGTTTTTTGACCCGGAAACAAAACGCTAACTTAGTTTTGTTTCTCATCGCATTTGAATGGAATAAGAAAATACATTTGCAGGTTTATGAAATCTGCTATATATCTCAAAAACTGATAAATATATTTTGCTCAAACTACCAATCCAAAACTACTATTTCTGATAAACTTTATATAGTTTGTTTTTTTGCTATTCCGCTGCGAACATCTCTAAGTAAGAAACCCCTAAAATCACCTAAGAGTATGCAAATACATTAATTACTATTTTTGAACTTACTAAATATAAGATAGAAAAAAAAACTCTATTGCACCATTCTAACTATTAACAACTTTCTAACTACTGTAGACATTGATGTAGAATTGACTGATTGACTTAGGGGCCGTAGTACGCTCGTAATTATGTCTTGAGCATAGCGATTTGAAAATAAGATAGACATACTATATATTGGAAGTGTAGAGATAGTAGATTAAAAACAAACCAAGGTTTTTTTAGATTTTGTCTGATGAGTAATATCATTAAGAAATACTCACCCAGGAAACGTCCTGATAGGTTCATACAACAAAAGCAGCGTCGGTTCATAGTATCCATACAAGAACTGTAAATCAAGTATATTGTCTATCTTCTCATCCAGATCTTTGAGAACTATTACGTATGATGCTAGTACGGGCGATCTTAGAGGCTGTTGGGCTGTTTGCTGTAAATAAATATTAATAATTATATAGAAAAATACAAATAAAAAGAGCACGGGCATAGCTCAGTAAGTAAAACACCTGCCTATCATGTAAGGGTGGTTTCAAATCCCTAGTCAGGCTTTCACCAATGTGTCTTTGATCGTGTCATATGTGTAGTTAATTTTGATAACATATTGTGAGGATGGGAACCCGCATGGCTGAGTTGTGCTTAGTCATGTGAAAGTATGTTCGTACAAAATGGCGATAGGCCCATCAAAAGTGTATCAAGTATATTGCCTATCTTCTCATCCAGATCTTTGATCACTATTACGTATGACGCGAGTATGGGTGATCGTAGAAGCTGTTGGTCTGTTTGCTGTGAAAGAGCATTTTAGTCAATAAATCTATAGAAAGTCAGAACTAAAGACAGAATGGATAATGTTTTTTTGTTGGCCTAGAAAGCTCATGATTACAATATTCTAGTATAATAAAAAGAAAGATATAAGCCTAGACACATATTATGCGCAAGTGATACAAAATGGCATCTAAGCATTGTCATAATTTAGGTCTGAAATGCCGGGATCAAGGTTATCCTATACAGGGAATTTTATCAATAGTCTACCTTGCTGGCCTAGTGCGAGTTGGTAGACATAAGTAGACAGTAGACAACACCGTCAGGAAGTCCTATTCTAATCCAGAACTATGCAACGAACATAACACTGCACATTTTTTTATGATACTTCTATACATATACTCACGGCCATAAATCCCTAGAAGGGGTAGCCAGAGCTAAGGAAATAAAATTCCTCAGCCACTGTTGGATAAATTGAGTGGGGAAAAGATGGTAAAGTAAAGGTTGTCCGTGATGGGTCTCCAACCACATCGCCCAAAAATCCCTTAAAAGCCCCAATACCGTTAGTCGCCTCATACATACACCCATCGGTAGAAACAGGGTAGTGCTATTCTAAGCCGACACTACATGGCATTCTATACATTATGTGCTAAAGAAATAACTCTAGTGCCTGACAGCTTTATCCAGAAACAAGAAACTGTATGGGTTTCTTTTTATCAATGAAACCCTAAATAAGTTATAATCTTTAAAATTTTGGTGATCTCATATACATGCAATTTGCTTGAAACAAACATGGTTTTTATTTTACTTTTCTAAGTTAAGTATAACTTATAAATATTAGAATCTAAACTTACATTCATCTTTTTATTCTCCAATGGCTTAGCGTCCAAAGCATCATCCTCTTCTTTTGTATCCTTCCTGAATGGAAGTACTGCCAGCTTCCTCCCATACAGAAGTAACACTGCACAGCGACCCTCGGGATCTACTCGGATCCAAGGTATGTGAGGGTGGCTAGTCCAACCAGCCTGGCAAAGAAACACAAATTTATTAGGATATTGATTTTAACTGGCTTATTGCACTATCATCCATATTTATTGCAATTGTTTATCCAGAAAATAGCATTATTGCATTTGAATTGCTTTTTTTTCTTACATGAGCAATGCAACTTCATTTCGATTGGTTAACTGCTGTAAAATCTTATATTAGATGAATACACGAAAAAACAATCAATTTTAAAAATAGCAATTTTATTATATTGAATATTTCTCATCTTCAAATTCTAAAGTTGAAAATAAATTTAATTTAACTTACTTTCATATCATCCTCCTCAAAGTAATGCATACTTAATGTAATAAGATTATTGATTTGTGGATCATACTGCAGCACTGAAAGCTTGGCTTCTCGGAACGAAACCAAGAGAAGATCTCGTCCAAGGGCTGGACATTTCACTGATGCCATGGACATCACACATCCCCATAGTGTGTATGAGGCTAGGCATTCTAATTTCATCTTTGGTGGTATTGGTTGGCCAGCTGTAAATCATAAACACATTGTGGTTATTCAAGATCTTTGTAGCTTTTGATGACTTACTTATTGTAGTGTATATGGGTTGGCAACACTGTGTGTTAGGACAGGAGATGGAAGGTATTTGATACTCTACAAAAATCAGTGAAGGGAATCTGAATATCTTGCATCAACTGTGTGATAATTAACTGGATGTTTTATTGAAGTTTTAGTATATTACAATGATGATTCCCACCCCTGAGTTCCCTTATTAACCATATCAGAGTAAATCATTTATACATACATACATATACTCACGCCGTTAATTCCCATTGGGGTAGGCAGAGACTATCGATCGCCACTTCATACGATCCTGGCAAACCTCTCTTGCTTCGTCTACATCCATCAATCTACTAACTTACTACTTACTTTACTAAATCATTTATGTGGGAAATATTATAATATACTACTTATTTACCAACCTGCATTAGGTCATTGGATTATTGCTAAACCACACAATTCAGTAGAGGTTGTAGCCATGTAGTGTTGACTTGTAATACCACTTCCTAATTTTCCCCTGTGGCTTTTTAAATGATTATTTGGTAATGTGGCTGCAGTGCAGACCCTACACCAACATCCTAAGTTTTACAATCTCCAAAAATGCTGAGGAATACCTAATTCTGAGGCAATGATTAACGTTTTTTTGGATTTATATTCGTGATTAGTTAGATTGATTTTGTGGGCTGTAAAGACGACAAGAAAACTTACCGGCATTAACTTCCTTCGAATCTCCATCCGGGAAAAGTCGAAATACTTTAATAATATTCGCTCCGGCTGTGACCAAGCATTCGTCATCGTTGTTAAAGAAACAACAGCTTATTGTATGTTCGATGCCCGTAGCTGGATGGATTTGACGACATATAGAAAACATTTTGCAAGTTTGAGGTTATGTTTTCAGTTGATTTTACTGCAATTAGCAGTATATGCTTATTGACTGCAAAAACCTACGTTGCTAAATACAAGTAACATTCACATTTTATAGTAAATTGTTTAATTTTCTACAAATTCGAGAAAACATTATCAACACAAACTGTCATAAACAAAATCACAAACACGAAATAATTTGTGTTGCCAATACTCCCTCCACACTCCATCTATTTAGGTAAATTTTATACTTGGTAACACCAACGTACCTATTACCCATTTAAATTCGGTCGGACCGTGCGCGACGGCAGCGCCATGTGGCGATTTTGGACAGTCGCAGAGTGACGGGGGTGTATACCCGAGGACGCGGGTTCGATTTCCGCCTGTGTCGATATTTTTCTTTCCTTTATTTATTATTGGTAAAAGACATCAAACTTAACAACTTTGCCTAAGGAATGCTTAAAATAATTAATCCTTAAGAAAGTATGGTGAGTTTCTCCGCCGAAGCTAAAATAAAAATAAACAATATATGGTCAAATCCATGTCAAATCACAAGATGTTGTTTTTATTTCAGCTAAGACTAAAAACCTTGTGATTTAACCTTATGTTGTTTATTTTTATTTTAGTTTAGGCTGAGAAACTCACCATACTTTCTTATGGATTAATTATTAGGTTAGTCGCCTCTTACGTACATCCATCGGTAGAAACAGGGTATTGCTATTCTAAACCGACACTACACGGCACATACTAGATATTATATTATTTAATTATGTGTAGTGTAGTGTAGGCCTTAACTGAAAACCAGTGTTTTGCCACTTAACAATATCAAGCACTGAGTTAGGACCTAGTTTGTGTTAAAGATTAAAGATTATTTAAAGATTAAAGATTAAAGATTATTTATTTATTCAGAAAAAAGACAAATGGATAAGACTTAAAATAAATACGACATAAAAAGTTTACAAAAGAAAAATATGGTCGTTTACACACGCTGATGCTGTACTAGGTCGAACCCGTATTACAGTCACCAGAGTCTTCCAACGTTTACAAGTAAAAGTGATATTAAAGTCTTAACAATGATGAATGTAAACAAAACTAGTCAGTGCTTTAGATAAATTGGGAAACATATTATATTAAAATAATGCAAGATAAATATAATTAGTGCGATTAATAACTGGTTTAGAAACAAACGTAATAAGAGAAATAAAAGATAATATAAATTAGAAATATATAATGTACATATATATATATATATATATATATATTATATATACATATAATAGTAAAAGTAATATGTAAATAAATATACTTTGAGAATATGTGTATATGTACTCGTATTATTTAATGTGTAATATAAAAAAAAAAAATACTTAATTTGACATATATAGTATGATGAAAAATCCTGAACCTTAATATTACTACAAATGAGAATTGTAAAAAAATAATAAAAAATAATAATAAAAATAGTCAATGTTACTTCAGTTGAGAACTAATTATTTTAGATAAGTTAGCAGTTCTTCCGTTGAAATGTAATCAGTATTGCGGAGAAATTTGCTAACTGTTAGTTTGCATTGATGAGGAGAAAGGTGAAAAATGTTGAGTTTATGATTAATTTTATTATATAAATGTGGACCCAAAAATTTAAAAACCTTTGAGCAAAAGAAGTTCTGCATAATTTTGAAGAATATACTCGATGGATATTACGTCTAGAAATTTCTTCATTACACTGGGTATTTTGGACATTAGACAATTTATGTATTTTAATTACACTTGATAAAACATATAATTTGCGAACTGATAACACGTCAGCTATTTTGAATAAGTTGGTCGTAGGGGTACGAAAGGGCAAATTATAGCTCACCTTGAGAATTGCTCTTTGAGATCTTTCGAGTTTTAGCATGTAAGATTTAGAAGCACCACCCCAAACTCTAATACAATAAGACAATAGTGATTGAGTAAGCGCGTAGTAGATCGTTTTTAGTAGTTTCAGGTCTACTAAAGATCTTAAGTGTCGAAAAAGAGCCATCAATTTTCGGATTTTAGCCGAAAGTGTTGAGATATATTTCTCAAATGTAAGGTGCTGGTCGATGATAATATAATACAAGGTATTTAATATTATCAACTCTGTCAATGCAAAAGGATGAGCAAGAACATGGAAAAACAGAAGAGATATTGAAAATGTCACAATTTCCTGAATGAACTAACAGTTTATAAGCATCAGGGGATGGTTGGGTCGTTTTATTAATAGTGAAACATATATACTTAGTTTTTTGGATATTGAGAGCGAGCTGATTATTTATTAACCATCTATTTACATTATCAAGACCTTGTTGAGCAAAATGAAACGATTTATTCCAAGATTTATCAGAAAATAATAAGGCAGTGTCATCCGCAAAAGTTATTATTTTACCATTGATCAACTTAAGATTGCACAGCTCATTAATATAAACTAAAAAAAGCGTACCCAAGACACTTCCTTGTGGAACACCATATGATATTGGCTTAGCTGTACCCGAAAACTCACCTATCCTTACACTCTGACATCTATCACTAAGGTAACTAATAAAAAGTTTAAGTTGAGTATCACGTACACCCAGGGACTCAAGTCTATCAATCAAAATGGGGATATACACTGTATCAAACGCTTTTTGTATATCTATAAACAGTGCAAGACACTTTTCCGATTTATCTAACTTTTCTACTACCCAGTTAGTTAGATTTAAGGCAGCATCTTCAGTAGACCTTCCACTTCTAAATCCATATTGGTTATCTGATAAAAATCCGAACTTTTCTAAATACTTTATTAACTGACGATTTATGATGGTTTCTAAAATTTTAGACATTGTTGGTAAAAGAGAAATGGGACGATAGTTACTAACAGTTTCTTTGGGACCGGATTTATGAATAGGGATGACAACAGATCTTTTGAAAGCGTTTGGAAAGATCCCCGAAGACAGAGAAAGATTAAATATGTGCACTAAAAGACCAGATAGAATAGATGAATTTTGTTTTAAAATTTTAGCTGACAGGTTATCCCAGCCTGATGATGATTTATTTTTTAAAGATTTGATCACGGATACCACTTCAGAAAGGTCAGTTTCAAGAAGTACAAAACTACCACAGGGCTTCTCAATTAGATTTTGCTTGGCTGGATTTGTGTAAGGGCAATTAAACTTGTTAATATTTTCGGCAATACTTTTTCCAATATTTATAAAGTAATCATTAACTAATTCTACACAATCTTCAGGGTTGTTTGAAATAGAGAGAAGAGCATTAGGTTCATCAGATGGTAGTTTATGACGTACAATAGTATTGATAGTTTGCCAAGTCTGTTTAACCCCCAAATTACTTGCCTTTACGATTTCTTTTTCTTCATATTTTATTTTTATATTGTTGAGGATTTTATGACAATAGTTACGGTAACGTTGGTAGGTTAGTTTAAATACTTCATTTTGAGGATTGCGTTTGGACTTGATATGTAACTTATCCCTATTTTTAATACATCTTAACAAACCGGGGGTAATCCACGGTTTTATTAAAAATTTACGACATGGTATAGCTTTCAGGGTAGTATTAGAGTCTATTATTTTAGTTAAATCATTTATTAGCATATCCGTAGCAGAGTTACAGTCAGAACAGTTTATTATGGGGTTGAAATCGTTGTTATGGATGTCGTTTGCTATGCCGTTAAAATCAATACATTTAGTTATTTTATGATATTCATTACCACTAGGTAAATTTATTGTCATTATGGGAGTGTAATGATCTGTTAAGCTATTTTCAACCACGAAGACCTTAGCAGTATAGCTACTTTTTAAAAATATATGATCTATGCAATTCGGACCTCTAGTGGGAATGGTATGCGATGGTAGAAGACCATGTGAAGCTAACAAGTCTAGGTATGGGGGAGCATTTGAGTCACGTGTTTCTTCTTTAATGTCTATATTAATATCACCTGTTAGGATGATACTTTTATAATTTGATAATGAGTTTAAAACTTGATCGAGCGAATTCAGAAAAGATTCAACTGAATTAGATGATGGTGACCTATACATACTAATTATAGCAAAATTTTGTTTCACTATAGTAACAAGACAGCTGCCCTCATTAAAAGAAGGCTCATAGCTCTTACTGAGCAAATTATTTCTCACGTACACTACGACACCATCGTTTTGATTGCAATTCGATTTGGTATTACACAGCGTATATGTCTCGAGTTCAGGGATTATAGTGTTAGTAGGGCTATTCAACCAACATTCCGACAGGGTGATAATGTCTGGAAAAAAACCTATTCTATTCAGTAGTATTTGAAAGCCACAAAAATTATGAGACATACTTCGAATGTTCTGGGATAAGATGCTTAATCCTGTGGATTCCGGTAAAAGAGGCCTAACTTGTTCAGGTTCACAAAGAACCGATGTCGAGATGTCATAAGTGTCTAAGACATTAGTGATAAAGTTATTATTTTCTTTATCCATTATCAAGGAAACAAAGGTATATGGGTGAAAAATCATCATGTTTAAAAAAGGTATAATCTGTAAAAAATATTTTGTAGTAATAAAATAATATGATAAATGTTTGTAAAGGAATTTGTATGAAAAAAAGATATAGATAAACCGAATTCAACGCCCGCCTAAAATATAACGGAAATATAAATTTATTATTATATTGAATGCATGAAATATAAGTACAAGTATAAATAACAAGTTCATCTAAATGAGTATTAAATTTCGAATTAAATAATGTAGATATATAGTCATTAAGTATAAATAAATAATATATAGACAAAAGTTGAGTGTAAATGGTGTAAAAAATAATGTTTAAACAAAAATAAATAATACGCAACTGATATATATTAAAGTAGTATATATAAACCATACAGCCATATTTAATAAATATATTAGCTATATGGTGGTTAATTAAGATCAATAATACTAAATACGTAAAAGAATATTCCCAATTAAGCACGTAGTAAACTAAGAAAACACTAATATAAAAAACTAAGTATAAAAATATATGAAAAAATAGTCATTTAACATTTGCCAGACTTTGCTTTAATTCATTAATGTCAGCTTCGTTCTTGATCATTATATGTGGACTTCCATCCGTTTTACGGACGTATATACGTCCATTAGATGCCCATGTATACTTGAAGCCAGCACTTGTTGCAAAACCTTTAGCCAAGAAAAGAAGACGTTTCATTTTGGGTATGAGAAGATCCGATATATAAATTTTTTGTTTAATTTCTGGTATGCCTAAAAGAATGGTGTTGATATTATCAGATGGATGTTCCTGGTTATATTTCTTAACTGCGAATAGAAATGTAGATTTGGTAAGAGTATTGTTCAGGTCCACCGCTATAGAAGAAATTTTCTTATCTTTTCTAGACGGTAATCTATAGACATCTCTGATATCGCAATTTTCGATTTTAATGTTAATTGAGTTACACAGGTTACTAACATATTTATATAGGTCTATTTTTGACTCTTTCGAGATCTTAGGGACATTTCTCAGTTCGACACATGTTTTTAGAGAATTAATCTCTAGAGAGTCCATTCTTTCCACTATGGAGTGCATGTTAGATTCTAAAATTTTCCTTTCTGTTTCCAATAAATTAATTTTACTCTCAATAGATTTTATATCCTGAGATAAAACGTTCATTGCCTTCTCAATGTCCTGATTAGTCGACTTGATTTCTAAATTCTGATCTTGTATAGCCTTCATCCTTTCATCCAAAGCATCCATCCTATTGTTTTGAGATGACACGAAACTATTAAGTAAACTAAAGAATTCATTTTTGAATGCATTTAGTTCCGAGGAAATGGATTCGCTCTCGGGCCGTGGACGTTTGGCTCTCTGATTTTGAAAAGTAGAATCCTCAGTTATATTTGAAACATTAGAATCCGACATCGAAGGCTTGAGGAAGCATTGTTTTGGCGGAGTGCGTACGGTTTTATTCGGCATATTGTTATTACAATTGCACTATTAGAATATTCGCTAACTTATGTTCGCCTAGTACAGTATGGTACGTGTAGCGAGCGCAATAGAACCGGTTTCCTTCAGCAGCAACAGTGTCGGGGCGCGGCGGAGGTATATGCGTAAGAAAGAAAAGGAGCAAACACTCACTCGGAACATGCGACAGATAGGTATGATGAATGGCCTGTTTGCTACTACTCCGCGTAGTAAATAGGCGGGGATAGATCCAAGCGATAACGATGACTCATCACAGCGCGGCTGCACTGCTTCACTAGTTTAACTATCTCCTGAGTATCTATGCGCTCCTATTAATTGTCACTAATTTTGTTAACAAATATAGTTAAGAACTTATTTATTTATACAAATAGCACGTCCGCACTGTGTAAAGATCCGGGGGGAAGAGGATCCGGGGGGAAGAGGATATGTTACCATAGCACTAATTTTAAGTTTAAAAATATTGTTTTTTTTCACTTTATGTATTGTTTTTCATATTGTATGTGGTGTTATGTTAACATAAATAAACGAGTTATCTATCTATCTATCTATCTATATTAAACTTTATTTCCACAGTTGAAACTTTTTGGCTGAGGAATTTCCTATTCCAGAGCTCTGGCTACCCTATCTAGGGATTTGATGCTGTGTGTATGTAAGTATGTTGAAACTTGTGAAAAAAAGTTTTAAATGTTTATTAGTATGACTATACTATCACCAACAGAATTGACGTCATTTGTGCTACAGCCGCCATATTACTTAAAGTCGCGTTTTCGCGGCACATTTGAATATTGCATTTTCTTTTTCGATTTTTTAATAAAATAGGTAAAATGAAGACAGAAAAATATTTTTTTAGGGCTCCTTATAAACAAATTAACACCGTAAGATAGTTTTCAAAACTTAGTCAAATAGCCTATTGAATGAAACTCGCAATCCACCTAATGATCGTTTTCTTGAATATGGGATCATAGGCATTCGATCCATATTGCTATCTTTTTTATCTATTTGGAGTAGGATGGTATTATTCTTTCAGGTTGCATTACAAAATTATTTCTTTTACCTAGATATTCAAACGGTGAGGCTATTATAATCACTGATCGGATTAGGTAGAGCGATTTAGGTTCATTGACCGCAAACATTGATGTTAATATGGATATTCCACGGGATTCCGAATAATACTCCGGGATTCGATTAATACTCCGGGATTCGATTATTATAATTATTTTTATCAATAAAAGTATAAAAAATGATATATTTTTTTGTCAAACGCGTGACGTTGCCGCTTTGTTGACTGACACTTGTCGTGATATCGCTGCATTATGCGCTCTTGCTCACACGTACAGGGACTGTCACGGGTGTGGCTAGTGACGCACCTGTTTTTGTCTCTTTCTCTTGTATTATGTTCGTGTACAACTTCAGAATGGGAGGTTTTCCTTTTTTTCTTTTTTTCTTCTTCCCTGTTCTCAGGATAGATGGCGCCAGACTTGCTATGTTACTGGCAGGAACGGAACGTAACACCGTTTTTCACACTTGGATGTAATGCTATCGTAAAACGGAACGTACATAAAAACGTTCTGATTTGAAAGTCTAAATTAACATCAGTTTAAGCCAAGATAGCTCAAAAGTAAATAAACAAAGACGGTACTTATATTTAACATTCTTTTTGTTGTTTTTACTCGCCAAAAAGTTACTCTATGGTGCTGTGACACATGTTTTTAACGTTGACATTGGCGAAATTATTGTGTGGCGAAATTGTGTGGTAAGTAACGTAGTTACATCAACGCCATCTACAGAGCTCTAGGAAACTATGTTGTTTTTTTATTTCTCAAAAAGAAAACCTCTCATTAAAACGTTAAATGATTGTTGATTTTTGTATAAATATAAGAAATTGTTACATAAAAAAATATATGTGGTTTAACGTATCAAGTTTCTATCTATTTATTATATTATCCTTAAACCCGTCCTTTTAATTATAGGAAGTGTATGCTTTCATTACTCCCTAAGACGTAAACAGATTTTTATTATTATTCTACTTAAAAAAGAAATCCCGGGACTCGGGGAGTATCCATATTATTCTTTCATATTTCAAGTACATAAAATAGCTCTGCCTACTCCGATCACTGATTATAATTAATAACAAATACTTTCTATTTCCTATGTACCTAGGTATTTGCAGATTAGCTTAAGGTTTACCAAACCACCATAGACATCATAGAAGAATACAACGACGACGTTGAAAATAAACGTCATTTCGTTTCAAATTGAAAACAAATATGTCTGACTTGTACTTGTGATATCTAATCTACTACGAAATTACTGTTGGTTTGGTTCTTTGAAGCTATGCTATCAATATTGTCGAAGCTTAGTCTTAATAATTCTCAAAAGAAAGTAGAAGAAACAGTTACACCTTGTTATATGGACAAAAGTGCTACATTGCAGGAGCTAGGCTATCAAGACGAGAATGATTTCAGAGAAACGATTTATGGTTGGTTTTCTCAAAACAGTGTTTATTTTGCGTGTAAATGTTGTTGTGAGCACAATTTTTATGTGATGCGATCTTTTTCTAGACTATTTGAGGACAATCCGAGATCCTGAGAAGCCAAGTACGCTTGAAGATTTGAAGGTCATTTATGAAGAAGGGATATTTGTCAAGGAGCCTACTGCAGATAAAGTCCCAGTTTTAAGGATTGAGTACAACCCTACAGTGCCCCATTGTTCCTTAGCTACTCTAATTGGACTGTGTATAAGAATTAAAATAGAGAGATCCCTACACCACCCAGCTAAGGTTGATATTTACATCAAGAAAGGTGCTCATACAACTGAGGAAGAAAGTAAGTTTTTTCTTCTCTTTGACATGTTTATCTATCATTATATAAAATACGAGACTAATACTTCTTTTGCAAGTTATAAGTTAACTTATTGCACTAAATTCAATTTCTCAGGCCAAAGTCCAAATAGTTTTTTTTGTTTATTATTCCAAGGCTGGCATTTATACTTCAAGGTTGGGTTAAAACATTCTTGCTTGTGTTGTTGACATATACCATTTATACTTACACTATTCAATATACAGATACAATTGATAAACATTCAGTTTTATCTGTGTTTATGAAGATAAAATCTATTTTTAACTTTGATTTGTTCTCAACATATAAATGACTTTAGTAAATACTAGTGCAACATAGTAGATGATAAAGAATTATACAAACTTAGAACACCTAATTGTATATGTTTGAGAGTACTGTAGGGGTTTAATGGTTTAATGAAGATCTGATTCAGATTGCTATACACTGCAATCAGATCTGATCCCAACCAATAACACATTTTCCATAAGTTTCAACTGTAGAAATAAAATACTTATATACAAATAATCACAGCTATACATCCCTAGAAGGAGTAGCTGAGCTATGAAATTAGAAATTTCTTAGCCACTTTTGGAAGTTAAGTTAAGTAAGATAGTAAAAAATGGTTGTTGGTGATGGGTCTCATCGCCCAAAAATCCATTAAAAAGCCCCAATTCCCTTAATTGCCTCTTACATACACCCACAGGAAGAAACAGGGAAGTGCAATTCTAAGCCGACTTGATTAAATTTTAATGTAATTAATACTTTCTTTAAACCTTTTTGTTCATGAAAACCTCATGTGAGGATTATTACTAATAAATGAAGAATAAATAAAGGAAAGAAAAATTTCAACACAGACGGGATTCAAACCCGTGACCTCGGGTATACGCCCCCATCGCTCTTGCCAATTGAGCTACCGTGTCCATGGCTCCAGGGCCATTGAGCTACCTGTGTCGAAATTACTTTCCTTTATTTATTCTTTATTTAATACTTTCTGTAATGACTTTTTGTATTATGAACCAATCATGTAATAAAAGTAAAAAAACAATGATTCTTGACGTTCACACCATATATCCCTAAAGAGATGGCAGAGGTACTAATACTTCTGGACATCACGTGACATTGTCAGCTGGTATTCAGAGTACACATGTTTTGTCAGTGTACTCACGTGATTGAGGGCAGGCCTGTTGTCATTTCATACTACTACACTGTCACATGACTAACTACAACTTGCCTATGCCAGTTTCATCAAAATGTTTTCCCTCACCAATAACAATTATGATAAATTAACCACACATAATACTTGTGAAAAGACAAATAGGTGTAGGCCCGACTCAGAATTTAATCCCACAGCTGTCTGCAAGATAGGCAGTATTTTAAGCACTGAGTTATCATTGAGGTTTAATATTATAATTTAACTACTTCCAAATACAAAAAAAATATAAGGAAAACTATATTGGAATATAGATAGTTAAGATTTCAAAACAGCTACTGTGATAATGATAAATTGATTGCATTTTTTTAGTATGTACTGTTATATCAAGTAATTAATGCTCTGACAAAGTTAAGTGTTGGTGATATGAACTTTAGCCCCCATAGCATGAATGGAAGACTAAATATTGCCTAAGAAGTGAGATACTTACAGATTTTTTATGATTAGTCTGTTAGTATGTCATCTCTCATATGACATCCTTGCTCTCATATAGTTGGTGACAATAACCTAACAGGATGTTCAGAAGTATTTAAATTTAGATATATATAAATATTTATATGTAATATAAATATTTCAAGAGAGAGAGAGTTATTTTTAAATCTTTTACCAATTACTTAATAGTTTATCATAATTATAGTATAGAGTCATTATTCTTATCATGTCCTAAATAACTAACCAAACTATATAAGGTCATGTACTACTGAAGTTTAATGTTATTATTGTGTTTTTAGTGATGAGACAAAACATTTTCAAGGACATATATTAATCTAGAACATATTAATTATTACATTTTATTCATACAAAAAATATGTTTTTCTGCTATTGTAACAATTGAAGTTAAATATATCAAGGGTAACATTTCGAATATTCGAATATTTTAAATCTGAATTTCAACATTCAGAAAACAGTTCACAGAATTTACGTATCACAGATGCTGTATTTTCCACAACTTCATTAGTACATAAATACATTTTCTAGAAGTATCACTTCCCAGAAAAACTTAAACCAGATTATTAAAATGAATTTTTTGCTTTTACCAACTATATCTTTTACTATAATCTCATTATTCCAAGGTTTAAAAGACCGAAGTAACTTTATCTATAGTCTTACAAATCGTAAATCTCTTTAACTAGATATTATTTATGTTAGAAAAATTGTATAAATAAAATGCGGATGCATGCCTGTTTGTATGTATACTTGGTTGCTTGTTCGCATGCTTGGTTGCATGTGGGGGGGGTGCAGGGTGCAAGCCCCCTTGCTTAGGGGGGTCGGGGGGCGAAAGCCCCCTGCAGACAAAGAAAAGTTAGGTCAGATTTAGTTAGGTTAGGTTAGATTATGTATAAAACGAGTGAACATAGCGCAGCGGAGCGAGCACCTAAATGCCTGATGCATGCCTATATGCATACTTGCTTGCTTGCATGCTTGCTACATATAGGGGATGGGGGGCGGGGTATACTACTTACATAAAATATGCAATTACATTATTACATGCAACCGTGATAGCCCAGTGGGTAGAACACTCGGTTATCGTGCAAACGACTAGTGTCCAAATGGGCCTACACCAATTTGTCTTTTCTTAAAGACATATGTGTGGTTAATATATCATAGTTGTTAACGGTGAGGGAAAACATCGTGAGGAAACCCACATGGCTGAGTTGTACTTAGTCATGTGACAGTGTATTCGTACAAAACGGCGATAGGCCTGCCCCCTATCACGTGAGTACACTGTCCATGCAAAACGTGGGTACTCTGAACACCAGGTGACAAAGTCTCGTGATGTTCAGAAGTATTAGTACCTCTGCCAACCCCTTCCGGGATATTCGGCGTGAACGTTTATGTTTATGTTATGTTTATAAAATATGCCTGCAAAATTATTCATAGCAGTAGGTATCATTCAATACATCTGTATTTCAAATGTATGGAAAATGATTTTTTTGAATAGTGATTATTCCGAAAAGCAATATTGCGGAATTAAGGTATATCTGGTTTTTGATTCTGTGGGAATCCGTTCTAGTGGTTAACCATAATGATAGTAAAGAAAAAAAAAGTCAATCAATAATCTGGAATGTATGAATATGGTATTTGAAATTTCGGTGAAACAATATTATGGCAATTAAAAAAAAATCCATTATTTTCGGTAAAATAATATTCGGGTTTGAAAGTTTCGGATATACAGTATGTAACCATATAAAGACTTAAATTGATGAAGGCAGCGCTGGATGACCCCCTGTACCAATGCACCAAAAAAGCAGCCTCCAGAGAGGAATGGCGACGAATTGTGCGGCGGGTCACCCATCCAAAATTACGATTACAACCACTCTGGCAAGAGTGTTACGACTGAGAAGAAGAAGAACGAACTGATCTTAGTCAACTCCTTTTTGCATTGGAAATTGCTTACAAAGTTCTGCAAAAGTCTAATTATACTTTTTCCACAATTTAATAGGCAGGATATTAAGTTTTCAACTTAAATATAGCATTTGTTATTGGAGTGACAATCCCCGTTCCACTAACACCCTGTACAGCGAGTTATATGGGACATATCACATACACACAAAAAAGTTTTTCCGAACCAATAACAACCTTGATGAAGTAAATACAAATATGACTAGTAAAGAAAGACACATATTTACTACTAAAGACACATTGGTGAAGACCAAAGGATTTAAACCTATGCTTCTTGATATTACTTCTTGGTATTCTTGGTATGCTTCGAGGCGACGTGATAGCTCAATGGGTAGAACACCGGTTAACGTGCAAGCGACTAGTGTTCAAATCCCGGGTCGGGCCTACACCAATTTGTCTTTTCTGAAGACATATGCGTAGTTAATTTATTATGGTTGTTAACGGTGAGGGAAAACATCGTGAGGGAACCCTGGCTGAGTTGTACTTAGTCATGTGACAGTGTATTCGTACAAAACGGCGATAGGCCTGCCCCTATCACGTGAGTACACTGTCCATGCAAAACGTGGGAACTCTGAACACCAGATGACAAAGTCACGTGATGTTAAGAAGTATTGGTACCTCTGCCAACACCTTCGGGGATATTCGGCGTGAACGTTTATGTTATGTTATGTTCTTGGTATTAGAAGCAATGCTCTTCCCCACTGAGCTACCTCAGTAGTTTGTCCCATTAAATCATCTTGTTAGTACTGAAATTGTCATGTTTAACTATGATTTACAAAATAATTAACAAATTATTTCTTTTCTTTCAGTCAACAAGCAAATTAACGACAAAGAACGAATCGCAGCCGCCATGGAGAACCCCAATTTGAGAAGCTTAGTTGAAAGCTGTATCAAGGACGAAGAATAGATAGCAGCTTTGTAAAGTTAATAAAAATAATAATTTATAAACAGTTAAAATGGCTCCGGACGCCGTCTTTTCAAGTGTGTCAGACAAAAACGAATTCACAAAATTCGCCAAATTTTTAGCTTACAAAGGTGTCCAAGTGATCGTTGAATCCCGTAAAGGTGAAAAGATTGAAGCCAACACTAAACCCCAAAGCTCAGACTCTGATTGGTTTAACCTCCAAATACCTGATTCTCCAGAAGTAAATCAAGCAACCAAGAGTGCTCTGCCGTCAGACAGAGTATTAGAAACGTTCAAAGCTGAATTACACGTCGAAATATCGGTACAAACGGAAGATGGGGATGAAATGGTCTTAGAAATCTGGAGTTTTTCTCTTGACGAGACTCAATTTGATCCCACTTTAAAAGCAATGAATACAGTTTACTTTCGAATGGGAATTTTGTTAAAGTCCCTAATTGCTATCACTAGAATAACACCAGCATATCATTTATCAAGACAACAGCGTACTGAATCCTTTACAATTTTCTACAGAGTCTACAGTGGAGAACCTAAAAATAAAATCTTAGGTGATTCTGTCAAGAAAATTCAAGTCGGATGCTTGAAGACTCCGCGTGGGGGAATCCTGTTTTCCGTATCTTACCGAACAGATTTATCCATATCACCCAATCGTTCAAACAAAAATGATTCGTTACAGCTCAAAAGCGACCATTTTGAGCTTAGTCCAAAGCACGTTATATTTGATTCAAAAAAGAAAAAGGAGACCAAAGAGAAGGTTCCTATAGACTTGAACAAGCCGTTACGAATGGCAGCTTTTGTCGATGAGGAATTGATTAAGCAAGTGTTTGATGAGTTTTTCGAGAAGTATCCAGTTCCGAAGTCCAGGTGTTGTCCGACACCGAAAAAGGAGATCGAAAAGCCGACCGAATCGAAGAGTACCCAAGATGTAGATATGAACACATTGTCGAAAAGCCCAACCTCTTTTGAATTGCCGCCGAAGAAGTTCGCTGGTTTTCGAAGCGAGAATGAACCACCTTTAAAATTGCTTTACTTTCCCTTTGCTGATCGTCACCCTTTGCGCGAACTAGCAGAGTTCTACAAGGACCTATTCAATGCTCCACACTTGAAATTGGCTGATGAAGATGATCGCGAGAAAACTCCAAGTGTCACCGAAGAAATGGCAACCTCTAATGATGATTTATCAAGAGATTTGGAGATTTATGAGAATTCGGTCCAAGAATTTGATGATTTACTCGCCGATATGTGTAGATCAGCCGAATGGAGTGGAAGTTAAATGAAAATAGTGTTGTTTTTCAATTGCGCATTTCATGAACTATAGTGAAGTGATTTTTTGTGAATAACAAGTGTACATAGTGTAGATATATAAAACATGCTGTTAAATATTGTAATTGAAGACTGCTTAACGCAAATGAGGAGCCTTAAGTCTGCATTTTTAAAAGTTGAGTCCTATTAGATTTAAATCAAAGAGCAGGAATAATTTAAGCTTTGTTAATACAACTTGCTTTGGCTAACACTGATATACGATATGCTTTCATTTCACTCATACTATAATTATTTTATTAAATAAAATATATCAATATGAAAATGCCATGTGGTAGTATCTGTATTTAGCAGACTTGAGTCTTTAAATTTAGAATGACAGCATATTTCAATTTATTAATTTCATTTGAACTATCTGTTGAATAAATATGATGGTATTGTATTATTATGAGTCGTTTCTGTTATGTGGAGGGAATAGTGTTAAACTAATTATATCACTAATTTCATATCAAATGATATGCATTACAGTTTATTCTCGATATAAATTTGAATATTACACATTGTTTAGTGCCAAAAAGACATATTGGCGGTACCAATTGAACAGAGAAAACCAATACTCAGTATACAAAACAAATAAAATTAATATTTAATACCAAAATTAAACATTTTAATTGCACTTAGGAAAGAACTCATTATTTACTATTCTGTATTTGTAACATCCTAAAACACTACATTTATGTGTACAATTTTTATTAAAATTTGGTTTTTGCATCGTAGCAAAAGATATTCAACAAAATACAAAATCTACAAGGCAACACATAAGATAAAATTATTAAATTGATATCATCGGTTTTAGTTAAGTGTACGATGTTCATAATTTAAACTATTTCCAAGAAAAAAAAATCTTTTGTTAAAACCTTTGTTGATCAATAAAAGGGAAATGAAATGACAGTTAATACTAATAAAGCAACAATATAAAATAAATAAGAAGAAGATTCTTAACTTATATAGCAGGCCTATATAAGTTCAGAAACCCTACTTTTCGATATAATCACACAGTGAAAATCCATGTAGGATGTATATATTTTTGGTTGTTTTTATAATATCCAAGCAGATGTGACTGCCCTTGTGATTTAATTATTATGTATTTGTAACATATAAATATTAATCTTATCTTCATTATAATTATTGCGTTATATATTATATAATTTTGCCTTAATTTTTCTCTTATAAATACTGTTTTCAAACTTTTGATAGTAAATTAGTCATTATTTTTATAACCAAATCGCCTTTTCGCGCAGTCGAAAATTGTTTATGGTAGCATTTGTATGCAGAGGTAGGAAAAGAAATTTATGAAGTATAATTTTACAAATATTTTCACAATTTTCGCTAAGTTTAAATAAATGCCTAAAATGATAATTGAAATACAATAGTTGGAAAATTTAAAACATATGTTGATATATGAAGACATTTTATAGAGGGTAATAAATAACATGCTTATTAAATCTTTTTGTTTTTGTTTCTACAAATTCCCTTTCTTACACTACCTCTTTCTACCCACGGGTGTTGTAAGTGGCGGCTATGGGGCGATACGATACGTTTTTTTCTACCATTTTGTCCTTTATCAACTTCCAAATGTGGCTGAGGAGTTTCTAGCTTAGTGTTATGGCCGTGCTAAATATCTGCTTAAGGTACATACATACATACATATACTCACGGCTATAAATCCCAAGAAGGGGTAGCCAGAGCTGAGGAATTAGAAAAGCCCCTTGGAAAGTTGCGTGGGGAAAAAATGGTCAAATAAAGGATGTTGGTGATGGGTCTCCAACCGCATCGCCCAAAAATCCCTTAAAAGCCCCAATACCGTTAGTCGCCTCTTACGTACACCCACCGGAAGAAATGGGGTAGTGCTATTCTAAGCCGACACTACACAGCAAAGCTTAAGGTGTGGTGATGAAATTTAGAGCACATGTCGCATAGTGACAACTAAAGTGACTAACTAGAAATTTTGGAAGAATGAGTTGATTAAGTGAAATAACCCAATAAAGTAAAAGTTACCGCCAAAAAATTAAATATTTTTTTAAGGAATCCTTCTTTTCTGCCTTTTTTTTGTTAGGAGCAGTTACTTTTTTTTAGGTCATTTAACATTCTTAGCTAAATTTGTGAGACTTCTCAAAGTATCTATGTGTGTATTATATGTTTTAAGTTTAGTTATGTGCGTATCCTCTAAATGATAACACATTTTGATGTAGGCTCGATTCAGAATTCAAACTCACACTCTTAATCAGAGCCAGTGTTCCTTTCCACTAATTTACTGAGCTCTTCGCTTTAATTCAAAATAAAAGTGTGAATAAGGAAACCTATGAAAAGTTTGATAAATGTGACTGAAGATCGAAAGTTTTATCAGGAGGTCTAGCTCAAGCGCAAATTATCGTCACGATATCGGTTAGAATGAGATGACAGTATACGATACTACGTGAGTGCGTAAGAGATGGGTGTTTTATACCACGCGATATCTTGTGATAAGGTCGCTCGTACTAGCTATGCAGAACCTTACAAAGTGGCGATGAAAAGTGTATTTTTATGTCACCAAAATCAATCAAATGTTGTTGATGATGTACAGAGTACCTTTGCCACATACCAACTTTGTCTGGACAGTATTAATGTGATAGACAATTATGGAGAGAAAAAGGCATAATCCTCAAATTTTAAAACTTCATGAAATTGATTTTGATCAATGCTAAAAAATAGTGCATAAATAGTGCTAAATAGTGCCATAGGCCAGATAAATAATGCTCTTATGGTTAAAAAGTTATAGCTAAAGTTTATTGAGGATTATGGCTTGAGGTTCAAGCCATAATCCTCATCTCTGCAGCAAACAAACGGTGCGGCCTAGAGTCTAGGTTAAGGTTTCAAAAAATAGTGCATAAATAGTGCTCACGTTATGCCAATTCCCAGAAGGAACCGTTCATTGGTTCCGGAGTTATTAAGGTTTCCCTGATGAGGATTATGGCTTGAGGTTTTGAAAACCTCAAATATCTCCGTAATGTCTGCAGCTATTCGGTTGAAAATTATGTCAAAAAATAGTGCGGAAATAGTGCTTCCGGACAATAATTATTTCCATCCGATTTATTAAGCCCAAGTATCTAAATAAAAAGCATTAACTTTCACATACATTTCTGCCCAGGTACACTCCAGCAGAAAAGTGATTAGGATTTTTCTTGTTGATTTTTCAAAGTTTCGTTTTGGTATGCATATTATTTAATCAAATTAATTGCTATTATTTAAGTAAGGCTACTTTGTATGTCATCAAGGGTTCATTTATAATAATTAATCTTGTATGTACTAACTATTCAATAACAATTAATAAAAATAAATAAAATAGAAATAGCATGAATTTAAAACCTACCTTAAATATAATCTTGTATAACAATCTAAACATAGATGTAAGTTAAATTTTGTCATTAATTGTTACACTAATTTAATACTGTCAATGTTATAAATCTTTATAAATTTGGGAAATAAAGGCTTTATTATTATTATTATTTTGTATGTATTGTTACAGATTTTACTGTTTGTTTTTCATATGCGCAGGGAGTGTTTTAATCTTGTGACCTCACTTAGACTAACTAACCTATTAAACCATCCAATATCACTTTGTTACATAATAGTATATTTTGTCTTGCCCCGGTTATGTATAATAAACTTCCACAAAATGAAAAATTGCTGCAGTTTACAAAATTTAAACAGAAATTACTTGTAAATAAATGTTGTTATAGCTTAAGGGCCGGCGCCGACTGCCGGCATGGCACGGCGTGTCATGGCAAAGGATTTCGGTACTGATATACCCATTTTTAATCTTATAACCATTAGTATTGAATTCATGTTACTTTATTTTGACACAACGATGCCGAGGGAGGCCGCGGTAGGACAGAACGTGCCTAAGCATTCCACGGGATGCCGCGGCGTACTGCTGCATCTCGCGAGACGCACGCGCATGACACGGGCCGCCAGTACGGGGCGCAGTCCGTTCGCCGCGCGGGGGGAGGGCAAGGGTAGGAGTGTATAATACGTTACATACTAAATCCCAGTCAATCATTATGAACACAACTAACTTTGAACATGCGCGGAGCTATTTGCCGTGTCATGCCATAGCATGCCACGTCATGCCACGGCATGCCGCGGTAGGCCGTGTTATCCTTCGGGATGCTGCAGCAGAACTTACCGTGCCATCCTGTGCCATGCCGGCAGTCAGCGCCGGCCCTAAGGCTAAAGAGACCCGCTTCAGTACGATGAATGTATGCGGAGGAATGTTTGAAAAATTAGATGAAGTATGTATGATTGTGAATGAAAGAAAACTGGATTTTCTATGTTTAAATGAGACGAAGCGTAAGGGAAAGGAAGTTTCACAACTTGGCAACATTACAGCAATCTGGTCTGGAGTCGCTGACAATGACCGAGCTAGCCAAAGAGTGGGACTTCTGATATCTGAAAGGATGACTCAGTGTATGAAAGATTACGAATGTGTGAGTCCAAGGCTCCTGTGGATTAAGGTGAAATTGGGACTAGTCCGGATGCGCATAATTT
This sequence comes from Bedellia somnulentella, assembly GCA_963576735.1. Classification (NCBI taxonomy): domain Eukaryota; kingdom Metazoa; phylum Arthropoda; class Insecta; order Lepidoptera; family Bedelliidae; genus Bedellia; species Bedellia somnulentella. The sequence continues at coordinate 8,762,762 of OY755194.1, read as the reverse complement.
GCGTTTATGCTCCGGACATGTCTAAATCCCTATCCAAGAGGGAGGAGTTTTGGAATCTGTTAGACGATGTTGTGAATGGGCTGTGATCAGAATGAGAGACTTGTAATGTTAGGAGATTTTAATGGCTGGATTGGTGTGTCACGCAACGGTTGCGAAAGAGTTTTAGGAAAGTTTGGCGATCAAAGGATGAATGAGAATGGTGAGAAATTGATTGAGGTATGTTTGGAGAGGACTTGGATTGGTTATATGTATAAAAGACAGAGGGGAAGCGAGAGAAGTATGATTGATTTTGTGATAGTTGATGAAAGGCTGAGAGCAAAGGTTGTTGACACCAGGGTCTATAGGGGCACGAACGTTGGCACGGATCATTTTCTCGTTATATCGAGATTAAGGGGTTTGTGTACGCGTTGGCGTCACAGGCCTAAAGTGTCAACAACGGATTTTGCGAGAATAAAAGTGGAAAAACTGCAAGAAGATGAAAATATCAGAGATGAATACGTGAGGAAATTGGATGATAGACTAAGTTGCGTGGAGATGAAGGATGAAATGGAAATAGAAGAAGTATGGAATGTGCTCATATCGACGATGGTTGAATGTGCGACGGAAGTTTGTGGAGTGTGTAAAAGGTCAAATAGACCACCAACAAGTTGGTGGGATAAAGTTGTGAAAGAGGCGGTTTGGGATAAGAAGAAAGCGTGGTTAGATTTACTAGCGATTAAAGCTAGTAAACGGATGAATGCGAGTGTAACTGACGATGTAGTGCAGAAAAAGTGAAGATGAATATAAGAGAGTTAAGAATGAGGTGAAGAAGAAAATAGAAAAGAAAAAGCGGGATTTGCAAGAAGGGTGGTAAGGAAGTGTTTATGGAAGGTGTTATCCAAGTTCGGTTTGGGGAGTCAACTTATACGTGCATTGGAATCACTCTATGAGGATTCTAGTGCATGTGTAAGAGTAAACGGGGAAAACACTGACTGGTTCGGAATCTCTAGGGGTGTCCGACAGGGATGTGTAGCTTCTCCGTGGCTCTTCAATTTGTTCATGGATGACTGTTTGACAGAGTTGCGTGAAAGTGATTATGGACTAAGAATGGGTGGATTCATCATTAAATGAATCTTGTCTGCTGAAGATCAAGTGCTACTTGCATCATCGGCAGAAGAGTTGCAAGAGATGATGAATATTGCATGTGAGCCTTTTTTAAGAAAGGGAATGAGGGTGAATGTGGATAAGACCAAAACGATGGTTTTTGAGAGACAGGAAGATGTGTAAGAATGCGTGATTGCGATTGATGGTAAGGATGTGGAACAGGTGAAGGAGTTTGTATATCTGGGAAGTTTGTTTACAAGGGATGGAAAATGTGATGAAGACATTGAAAGAAGAGTGAAAAAGGATAATGCGGTAAATGGAGCAATGGATAGCCTAATTATCAGTCAATCGGTGTCTGAAAAGGCCCGAATGGCTGTGCATGATGCTGTTCTTGTTCCTACGCTTATGTATGGAAGCGAATGTTGGGTGTGGCAGAAGAAGCATGAGAGCAGAGTGAATGCAGTAGAGATGAGGTCCATAGAAAAAATTTAAAAATTTGTAATGTTAGATTGTGTGACCGAGTGAGAAATAGTGTTATTCGTGAAAAGTGTGGTGTGAAAGATGATATTGTAAGAAAGATAGAAAAAGGAATGTTGAGATGGTTTGGGCACATAGAGAGGATGGATGATAGAAAATTGGTAAAAGGGATCTATAGAGATAGTGTGGATGGTAATGTTTGTAGAGGACGACCACGGTGAACACACTTGGACCAAATTGAGAGTGTGCTCAAAAAGGCTGGCGTCCGAAGTACGAAGAATAAAAGAGCATGTATGAAAAGATTGATGGATGTAAACGAAGCTAGAGAGGTTTGTCAGGATCGTACGAAGTGGCGATCGATAGTCTCTGCCTACCCCAATGGGAATTAATGGCGTGGGTATATGTATGTATGTGGACTATTTGGAAGATAAGTTATAAGCTTGTTATTAGATAAAGTAAATAGTTCCTATTGTTTTAAGTTTAAGAAAAATAACTATCTTTTGGTTCATTTTATTTTTTTATGTTTTATTTGACTGAGCTCTGTTTTATGCTAAATTTTATTTTAAATTTTTATGCCTAAAAATGGCTTTCCATAAGAGAAACTTTACCCATGTATGCTACCAACAACTTGCATATAACTTTATTTATGGAATCAAATATCCAACATCGCTGCGTTCGGAAGTCCAAGTAAGAGTTACTACATAATCTAACAAGAAATTACCTACTTAAATAATCGTGAGTTCATTAGAACATGAACATGCAATGTAACCTACATACTTATTTTTGCTTTAAGAAAAATCCTAATCACTTTTCTGCTGGAGTGTACCTGGACAGAAATGTATGTGAAAGTTAATGCTTTTTATTTAGATACTTGGGCTTAATAAATCGGATGGAAATAATTATTGTCCGGAAGCACTATTTCCGCACTATTTTTTGACATAATTTTCAACCGAATAGCTGCAGACATTACGGAGATATTTGAGGTTTTCAAAACCTCAAGCCATAATCCTCATCAGGAAACCTTAATAACTCCGGAACCAATGAACGGTTCCTTCTGGGAATGGGCATAACGTGAGCACTATTTATGCACTATTTTTTGAAACCTTGACCTAGACTCTAGGCCGCACCGTTTGTTTGCTGCAGAGATGAGGATTATGGCTTGAGGTTCAAGCCATAATCCTCAATAAACTTAAGCTTTAACTTTTTAACCATAAGAGCACTATTTATCTGGCCTACGAGGGCTGCTATTTATGTATCCGGAATAAAAAAAAGAAACAAACATATATCAATTAATATGGTTTTATTGCTTCTCAAAATATTCGCCGCTCAGATCTATACACTTTTGCATGCGTTGAAACCAATTTTCATAGCACTTTTTCCACTCAGACTGAGGTATCTCCAAAACGTGCATTTTGAACGCATCGACTGCCTCTTCGCGGCTCGAAAAACGTTGACCACGTAATTTTTTCTTCACATTTGGAAATAAATAAAAATCATTGGGTGCCAAATCAGGGCTGTACGGCGGATGACCTGTCAATTCGATCTTTTGAGCTTCTAAAAACTGAGTTGTGACGGCCGACCTGTGACAGCTAGCATTGTCGTGATGCAGAATGATTCTACGTTGTCGGTTAGTCTTTCTTATTTGTTCAAAGACTTCCGGCAAACAAATGGTCGTATACCACTCCGAATTAACAGTTTTACGATTCTCTAAAGGCACTGTAGCTACATGGCCATTTATACCAAAAAAACAAGCGACCATTTGCTTCAATGTGCTTTTTGCACGAATAACTTTTGTTGGGTTCGGCTCATCTTGGAACACCCACACCGTGGACTGCTGCTTAGTTTCGGGGTCGTAAGCGTAGATCCAAGATTCGTCACCTGTGTAGATTTTATAAACAGCTTTTGACGCACCACGGTTGTATTTTTTTAACATTTCTTTGCACCAATCGACACGAGCCTGTTTTTGATCAATACTCAAGTTGTGCGGAATCCAACGGGAGCAAATTTTTTTTACAGCTAAATGTTCATGAAGTATCTTATGTATGCTCGTCATACTAATGCCCAGAGATGCCTCTATCTCACGATATGTAACATGACGATCTTGAGTTATTAGTTCCCGGACAGCATCGATGTTTTGAGGTACAACGACCGTTTTAGGGCGACCTTCTTTAATTTCATCAGTAAGCTTAGATCGTCCACGATTAAACTCGCTAAACCAGTGATACACAGTGGTCTTTGAGGGTGCTTCATCCCCAAAAGTCGAAGTAAGCTGATCGATGCACTGTTTTTGAGTTAGACCACGCCGAAAATCGTAAAAAATCATGGCACGAAAATGTTCACGAGTTAAATCCATGGTGGTGAAGACACGCAATTTTCAAAATGACGCTACGATGTGAAAACAATTGACAGTCACATAAAAATAAATGTATTCTAAAGCTAAAGAGTTCTATTTTTAAATGATGTAATTACTTTTTAAATTATTGTTCTGTAAGTGGCCAGTTCCGGATACATAAATAGCAGCCCTCGTATGACACTATTTATGCACTATTTTTTAGCATTGATCAAAATCAATTTCATGGAGTTTTAAAATTTGAGGATTATGGCTTGAGGGACACAGCAATTGGCATCAAAAATACCAATACCAGTCCCCAATACCAAAACAACACAATCAAGACGATATTGATTTTGAATTGCTACAGATCCACAAACTTTTCTTGGCCGGTAAAAGCGTTGCTGTCATCGATATAAGTGTTGTCAGTGAATAAAAATTAACCATTATGAGGGAAATAATTTTAAATCATACAGGCTAATTTATTTATGTATTAAAATGTCTTAATATATTAATTTATATAATATTAACTTGCTGTGTAGTGTCGGCTTAGAATAGCAGTACCCCATTTCTTCCGGTGGGTGTACGTAATTGGCGACTAACGGTATTGGGGCTTTTAAATAATTTTCGGGTGATGCGGTTGGGGACCCATCACCAACAACCTTTATTTTTACCATATTTTCCCCACTATCATTTCCAAAAGTGGCTGAGGAATTTCTAATTCCTTAGCTCTGGCTACCCCTTCTAGGGATTTACAGCCGTGAGTATATGTATGTATGTATGTAACTTGATCAATAATTATTATTTGAATTAAATAAGTTAGTTCTCAACACGATAATTTAAGCAAAATAAATAATTATTTTCATACATTGTTATATTGAATAAGTGAAAGAAAAGCGTTTATTAATAAGCAAAGAAACATTATATAAAAAAAATTCTTTAAAAAACTTTTACCACTACATAAAATATTATAAAGAAAATGATAATTTATTATATACGTAGGTCACATCACACTATGAGTTCAGGGCCGTAGCTAGGGTCGAATTTGAGGTAGGGCAGCATTAGTTACAGGTAGGGCGGAAGTAAAAAAATTATCATAATTGATCTGCCGTCGAAACACGGGCTCCTAAATCAATCACCATGTATATCACCATCATGTGAATAGTTATTCGTAGACAAATAATTACTGTGACAGTGCATGAGCATGGATCTAAGAACTATTAAATCCTCAATGATGAAGAACAAGTGAATAAGATGGTTGAACTTCCAGATTTGGATGTAGAGATCCACGTCTGAGTGAGAGTGCGGTAATAATTAATTATTGGGTGGGGTGATACGAGTAAATAGAAACGACCAAAAATATCATTAAGATCACATTGTTTTTGCGTACTTATTATAATAATTAACTAACATAATAATAAAAAACATTTAAAACAGCTGAATTCTACGATTCGCCATGTTATTAAAAATGCGAAGAACTTCGTTCAGATCAACTGATTTTGTTCTTTTTTTTTCAAAGGCCAGAAATACCATACCAGCCATTCTCTCGTGACCCATTGACAGCCTTTGAGGCCTATTGATTGCAGTTAAAGTTGAAAACGTAGATTCACACACTGCAGTGCTACATCCTATGGTCGCCACAGACGCAAAAAGTTCATATGTATCTTTGAACGCCTCTCGTTGCCTGTACAAAACTTGCAATGTATTTTCCATTTGAAATTTTGATTGAACATGACAATTTTTTTGATTTTTTTTTTAAACTTACCCAAATTTTTCAGTGGAACCATTTTATCTACATCCAACTCATCAAGACTTGCAATCGAATTAATTAAATCATCGTTGTCCGAAAACCTTCTTTGTAATTCAGCAATTAAAATGTCCAACGTTTCGAAATACTCAGACTTAAATGGCTCGTCGTTCTCATCTATATTTTGTATGGCGGAGGAACAGGGGGTGTACGTCAAATAGTCATCCATCCGATTTGGTTTTTTTACTTGCCTCTTCGAGGTCTGTGTCCTATTTTCAGATTCGCCGCAGTCATTGCTTGTTAAAGACTTAGCTTCTTCCAGAATTTGATTATACATTTGATTTGATCTTAATTTAATAATTTCATCTTTGACACACTTTATGATTGTTATGGCATCTTTTAATCCTGCGCTTCGGGCTTGCAAAGCTGCGTCTGCAGGTTGTAGCGTGGATAAGATTTTTTTGGCCACAACCATGGCTATTCGGAATTCCAGATCAAGCATGACTTTTTTAATACCTATACTCTTGGCGACGTCATCACCGTTGAATCTGCCATTTTTAATTTCTTTCAAAGTCTGCAAAATCGATGAATAATTATCGTATACAACTTTTGTAACTGCTAAATGTCCAGACCAGCGTTGTTCGAGGAGTCGGCCAATCCTTTTTCCATCATATAAGGCAGCTATTTTGCCATGATGAAAGAATTCATGTAACATGATGCATTGGTCAAAAAATAAACGAATAAAAGTCATTTCTGAGATAGTCCTGATGACTATTAAGTGCAAGCGATGGTTATAGCAGTGGACGTAAGGAATTTTTCGGCCCAATTTATTTTCTATTCTAGTCGCAACTCCTGAAACTTTCCCACTCATTACACTTGCGCCATCATAGCATTGGCTAAGCATACAAGAGGGGTCAATGTTATTTTCCGTGAGAGTATTTAACGTTAATTCCGTGAAAGTGGCTGCATCAAGATTTTCAGTAGTCTTAACCATCAGCAACGACTCATTGACGACACCATCCTTGACGTAGCGTATTGCTAATGCAATATTTTCGCGGTTATTTTTATCTCTCGTCCCATCTTCCATTAGAGTAAACCATTTCACGTCAGATTCATTAATATCTTTGACAATGGAACTTCGTACCGCTTGAACCATTGCTTGAATTATTTGATTTTGAATTTCGGGTGAACGATATGTTGCGTTTTGTGGTATATGAGTGAGAACCTCGTTCAAATTTGGATCTTTCATACATGTGTATTCAAATAAATTCTGAAATAATCCTTGTTCTTTTTCTTCTTCCAAAATATAATTTCCACGCAAAGCTAATTCGTTGACAATTAGAAATTGTATTACTTCCATGACAGACTTTACATAATACCTATATTTTTCTAATACTTTTTGATTTATTAACGTTTCAACACTGCTAGATGCAGATATTCTTTGTAATTTCTCCTGCCACATCGACATAGCTTGAATATGAGAAATTGATTTTTCATGTTTTGGAAAACCAGTTTTAGAATCAGTGGCATTTTTCCAGTTTCTAAATCCTGTGGAAGTGTACGAAGTCTGTTTGCTTCCATGAGGTAAGAATTGCTGGCATGGATAGCAAAAAGCAGCATCTTTCTCGACAGAATACTGCAACCATTTATAACGCTTGAACCAATCGGAAACAAAGGCCCTGTTGTGTTGTTTTGGATATGTGTCTAAAACAACTTATTCTATTGGTTCTCCGATTTGTGCAATATCAGACGGAATACCATAGCTAACGTTACCTGTTGCTACGGAACTAGGAGTAGCGATTGTATTTGGTGCTTCCACCTGTTTTGAACAGTTAGGTTTTTCGTGGTCAATTTGCTCCTCAAGTCTTCGTTTTTTTCCAAAGAAAGCCCGTATATCCATCGCGAAATAAATGAATCTTCAATTTATAGCAATACAAATAACAATTGTATCGATTTTTGTCTAAAGCACTCTTCACCGTACACTTCACTTAACCAAACTACAAACAATCATAATCAATCTTTAGGTCAAATGTCAAAATCAAGTCAAGTCAAAATGTCATCATGACATTTGTCATTGGTGCATTCCGTTTCATCGGCTTTAGTTTGAATTGAACCAATACAAGAGTCTTACCATCACATTATAAATTTTGTTGCAAACTTAGATACCTATCGCTACATTTTTTTTCTCAAACTATGAACAAACAATTTAATTATAATAATTTATCTTAGTTTTAGATATTTTTAAGGTAGGGCATTGTGGTTTCAAGGTAGGGCATTGCCCCACAATGCCCCCCCTAGCTACGGCCATGTATGAGTTCTATTTAGTTGAGAGCTAACTGACAATGACAGTCCGAAATTTCAAAATAGCGACAGTAGTACTAATTTAGCCGTCGGCCAAGAAAAGTTTGTGGATCTGTAATATATAGTTTATTCTGAACTTCATAACTGATTATAGTAAGTATCATTCCAATTTATGAAATGTTTCTTTGCTCACGGTGTTTTTCTTCACCAGTAATACATACCAGTAAAGGTGTAACACAGCTTGCATTTTTTTCGTCAATCTACACTAATATAATAAAGACGAACACTTTGTTTGGTTGTAATGAACACTACTAGACCGATTTTAAAAATTATTTCACCAATAGAAAGCTAAGTCTTTCAGAAGCGCCATAGGCTATATATCATCACGCTGAATATCGTAGGGGTAAGCAGTGAAAAATACCATCCGTGTGAAGCCGGGGCAGAACACTAGTTATTAATAAAAAAAAACAGGTAAAGTATTTTCTTCATGTTTAATAAATAAGAAATAAATTTAACTTAATAAAAATATTTAACTATGTAAAATAACTAAAACTCACAATGGTATCACATAACAATCGTAAATGTAAAGATGATACGTTCTAAATACAAATTACTAGCGCCTCTTATTTCGATGACATTTAAAAATAACAACAGGTTTCACTAGTTGTAAAATTATTTGCAGTTACCTACATGATCTTACGGCTATAAATTCTTTAAAGGGGTAGCCAGAGCTTCAGAACCAGAAATTCTTCAGCCACTTTAGGAAGTTAAGTGGGGAAAAGATTGTAAATTAAATGATTTTAGGCGTCGCCCAAAAATTATTTAAAAGCATCGATAGCCAGATACCCTTAGTCGCCTCTTACGATCATCCATGGGAAGAAATGGGGTAGTGCTATTCTAAGCCGACACTACATAGCAACAGTTGTAATATCGATTGAACTCTATGGTGATTAAAAGGATAAGCATAAAAGGGTTTCCAACCGTACTTCACAACCCTGATACCCTGAGATTGAAATTTGGCAGACTGTTCCTAAACCTAACCTTACTCATACGCACGGTTATGGAATTGGAGATTCTTCAGCCACTTTTGGAAGTTAAGTTGGCAAAAGATGGTAAAAAAAACAATCTTCGGTGATAGATCTTCAGCCACATCGCCCAACATTCTTTTAAATGCCTAAATAACAGTAGTCGGCGTTACTACCAGCTTTTTAGCGGACACTACACAGTAATCCTAAAGAGTTGAAGGAGACTAATACGCAACTTATAGCGGTAGCGCTTTTGGTCGTCGGTCTATTTTTCATACAAAAATGTCATGGCTCTTTGAACACAGGCCACCGCGTTGTGTCGCCCGGCGGGTTCAGCGTGCTTGTGCGCTTAAGTCACCTAATTGCAATACATTCGCCAGTAGCAGTAAGTATAAACAGCAGAAACGAAGAGAATTGTCTAAAATTCCGACAGAAAGGGTAAAAACCGGAGTGTCGGCATATAAGCTGAGCCTATAGAACACAATTATATAGTAACTGCAGTGGGTGTTGACTTCAGTCCAGTATATTGCAATAAAATATTAAATAATAAGCGTCCTACTCTAATATGGTCTTAAATGTATGAGAAATATCTAACGTTAAAGTATACTTTACTTTCTCTTTTTATCAATGGTTGTCTTCTTATCATCCTTTTTACCTTTTTTTCCTGCTGGTTTGACTGGTTCAGGAATTTCCACTACAGGCTCTGGGGGTGGTAATACTCTATCTGGCCAGAGTCTCTTCATGTAATCAGCTACTGCCAGTATATTAACTGACAACTCTTTCTCAGATCTAGGTCCAGGAAACTGCTTTTGGATTTCATCGATCAAATCGTCATCAACAGGTACGCCTTGTTTCGTAAAATGATTCTTTAAATACTTAGGATTCATATTAAAAACTTCATTTCTCACTAAACGGTATATAATCAAAGCTACGTCTATAAATGCACTCTTTTTCTTCTTCTTTTTCCCCAAAGCATTAAGACGTCTCAAAACAATAATTTTCATACTCGTCGCTTTAATTGGTACTGTTTTATCAATCACCAAGGTTTCAAATGTTATCTCAATATCTTTCGTTTTTCTCATTATGTTGTAAAGTTCCTCGAATTTACTTGTCACTAAAACATTGTCTAATAAAAGACATTTCATTACAATTTGTCTGGTAGTTGTGCAGATTCTTTTCAACAAATTAAAAGCATCTGTTGACGACAGAGGGTTGGATGATAAGTTTAAAGTATGTAATTTCTTTGCATGTATCATTCCTGTTACAATAGGTCTTACTGCACTAAACTTATTGTTACTTAAATTTAAGTGCGTCAAATTTCGAGATTTCTTCAATAAGGCGCCTAGAGCAGTAACAACGGGCAAACTAGACAGGGAATTCCAGGACAAATCGAGCTCTCTAAGATTTTCATTATGCGTTAAAATATATATAAGAGCGCTGGTAGATCCCACGTAAAATTTGTTCCAAGACAAATCTAATACTGTGAGGTTGTTATATGTCTCAAAAGAGGACAAAAATGCCTCCGTAGTTAATTTACTAAGATCATTATATCTAAGTCTTAATTCTTCGACAGGAAACCCCCTACTAGCAAATGCAGCCGCCACTACTTCACCCCCTTCTTCTAAAAGGGAGTTGCTGCTCAAATTGAGTATGCACAATGTCCTGTTCTTGTACAAGCCTTTAATTATCCTTTCAGCACCTTCTTTACGTATATTGCAACCAGATAAATCCAATTCAACTAAACAGCTGTTCTGCATCAACATCGCTCCCAAGTGGTAACATGCATCAATATTAAGGTGGTTATCGACTAATTTAAATCGTTCTACCATCTGATTTTGGGCTAAAGCACTAGCCATAGCTTTCATATTATCAGAGTTAACACCATAGTAACTCAAATCGATTGTGGAACTAATCAGATTCCTCAGGAACATTCGGCAAGGGCTCATTCCCAATTGTTCGCAAATATCTAAGTACAGATCTTTACCGTCGCTATCGTAATATTTTCTTGGTACAGGTCCGAAGATAGCTTCTTCAACTCCGGGGTTAGCAAGGATACTCTACACTAGGGATCGGCCCTGTGGTACTATATCTTTATAACGTTATGCAAATAATAATCATATCGCAACAGAAATATTCCATATGCCGTTTTCTCTTTCTAACCTTCCGAGCTTAACCTTTTGAAAAAGAGAGCAATACATGTTTCCTTCTTGTTGTTTATGGCAAAATTTCGTCAAGACGTTTCGATTATGATAGCGCGTACCTAGATCGGCCAACTTGATCTGTCAAGTTGCTTTGTAAACAAAAGTGTTGATTGCGTTTATTGTGTTTTGGACATTGATTTATCAAGTTTTAGACCAAAAAATTGCACAGGCAATATAAGTGCACAATGCCTTGTTGCTCTATTAAATATTGTGGCGCCCGTAATAGCGAAAATCAGCCTCAATTAACTTTGCACAAGTAAGTAATTATTTTCTTTCTTTTCACTTCGGTCAAGTGTATTTTTTGGTGTATTTCATGCTTCCTCGATGTGATCAGAGGAAACTTCATGATCATTGTAATATTTTCGCCATAAAAGGCTTAGTTTTCATGATTTCTTCCAAAATTATTTCCTCTCATTGTTTACCTAGTGATGTGAAACACTGATCATTCAGTATTATCGACGTTTAAGTACTATCAGATTCGGTTTAAGTTGGTTGGTAGGTTAACCTATCAAAAATCTAAATGCCTCCCAAAATGTAGGTAACATTATTTTTATAGTTTACACTTGTCTTCACATTTGTTACTTTGAGGATTGATTACTAACATTAAATAATTTCAGGTTTCCTACAAGTGAAGCATGGAGAAGAAAGTGGCTTGATGGTATTGGCTTTGAAAACATCAACCATCGGCATAAAAATTGGCATTGCATTTTAAAAAAATGGTATAGTTTATCATAAAAAAATCACTAATGAAAAGGTTTCATTCAGAACGTGTTATAACAAATTGACGTTATTTAAAAATGAATAAATGTGACATTTTTAATTTAAATACGTTGTTTTTTTAGTATTTAAATGTACGATCTTGCAATATAAGTCAAGCATCAATATTTTGTTGTACGTGTACGACAACTGTGTAGTGTCGGCTTAGAATAGCACTACCCCATTTCTTCCGGTGGGTGTACGTAAGAGGCGACTAACTGACTTTTAACGGCGTTTTAAGGGAATTTTGGGCGATGCGGTTGGACATCCATCACCAACAACCTTTATTTTACCAACTTCTCCCCACTCAACTTCCCAAAGGTGGCTGAGAATTTGTCATTCCTTAGCTCTGGCTACCCCATCTAGGGATTTATAGCCGTAAGTAAGTATATGTAATGTGTATGACAACCGATTTAAAGTCGTCCTTGAGCATATGACACCCATGATTAATATCACTGAACCACTGATCGATGCACTGATTTTAACTTACCCCACGCCAAAAATCGTAATAAATTATCGCTCGAAAATGCTCATGAGTTAAATCCATGGTGATGTGTGATCCATGGTGGTGAAACGAATGTTTAAAACTGGTCTTAAAATATCTAGATCTAATTAAAAAGCATTTGCCCACTGTTGAAATAAATTATTTCTACATAAACATGTTGGCAAATTTATCGATATTTTTCTATTCTGATTCTTGCATATACAACCCTAGGTCAGCCATTTTAAGTGCCAATAGGCCACGCCCCCTGCTACGCTCCGAGAGTGTTTAGGGCCGATCCATAGTGTAGAGTATCCTTGGGGGTTAGTGACAGCAGGGTAGGAGTAATGTGGGTGCCTGAATACAAAACTGTCTGAAAGAGCGATGTATTTGGTGCATAGTTCTCCACTGCCGATATCGTAAAGACCTTGGGCATGTAAAAGCTTTTTCTCGTTTTGCTCTAATTTATCCATTTCGAGTGAAGACCATTCTGACATCGGGACCTCTTCTGAAATACTTTCTAGTTCAGCTTCAAACACCACCTCCGTTTCACCTTCTGCTACGGTTTCTGACGCCGACATTTTTTTTAGATTTTCAAACACAATTCGCAAACTTACTTAGAAAATAACGTAACAGTATTATTTGACGAGTAACTTTAGTATTTAGATTTTAACCTGAACTGTCTGTTACGTGGTTTTCGTAATGACGAAGTTTTTCTGAAATAATATCTGCTATATACAAACTATTAAAAGAAATAAACTGTGCTCTTATCTTTTTCTCCAACACAAAGTTGTTATTTTCTGATATTTTTAGACATTTACCATTATACAATGTTTTTGTATATTTCAAGCAAAAAGTATACAATATGATTTAAAGATCGATATAATCTGGGGTAATTTTAGTTTTGAAATATTTCATGGTATCGTATCTATGCAAATAATTCTAATCAAGGAAATTATAATCCCACCAAAAACATTTTGTAAAAAACTAGCCAAGTCTCGATAGAGCTGCTTGTTTATCTCTAAAAAGTAATGAAATCTCTAAAATAAGTGGAGCCAAGTCTAAGGTTCCTTACTGCGATTTATTTATTGTTATAGATAATTTTACGTGACTTGGCCGTTGACTTGTAATTAGTAGATTATGATTAAAGTTTAAGGGAAACGTAGAAATAATCACCAGAGTTCTTACAACTAAAAATAAAGATAGATTAGAATCACAAAAAAATGTGAAGTGGACTTTACATAATTGGCAAAGAAGTTTAGAAGATTTGAATAAATCTGCAAATAACTTAGTAAATAAACTTGTACATACTAAACGTGTCAAGAATTTTCAACGGCCAAGTCACCTAAATCGCAGTAAGGAACCTTAGACTTGGCTCCACTTATTTCAGAAATTTCATTACTTTTTACAGATAAACAAGCAGCTCTATCGAGACTTGGCTAGTTTTTTACAAAATGTTTTTGGTGGGATTTCACTTCTTTTTGACAGGACGTTGACTGATTGAATGGTTACATTTTCTTATTACTATATTATCTTGTGAAATCAAATAAAAATAAACTTCACGACTTCTCAAATCTTTAAAATACACGAAAAAAACTTTTAAATGTGTAAATAAATACGCTACCGGGATTTCGAACTGCAAAAAGCTATCGAAGCAAACAGCACGGTAACAAAGTTATCTCGTAAAAAAAGACCTCTTACGCCTTGGATCACACCAGGGCTCCTGAAATGCATAAATAATAGGGATGAACTGCATTCCCAATCCAATATGTCACCAAATAATCCAATCCTACGAATTACTTATACCAGATATAGAAATTTCTGTAACAAATTACTAAAAAGAATTAAACATGCTTATGAAAAGAACGAATTGCAAATGGCCAAAAACAACAATAAAAAAACCTGGGATATAATTAAAAAAGTTACACACACAATGAAAATTAAAAAACCAGCTTCCGAACTATTAAATATTGACAACCCTACGGAATCAATTAATTTGATTAATAAACACTTCGCAGAAATGGGACCTAAACTTGCAGCCGATCTAAATTCAAATAATGAGATTGAATTGTCTCAATCCCCTATAAGACAGGTGGTTAATTCTTTCGTTCTTTTAAACACAGACGAGTCTGAAATTGACAATTTAATAAAAGGACTTAAGTCAAACTGTTCTGTGGGATGGGACAATATCTCAAATAAAATTATACATTACTGTAGAAGTTCTCTGGTTTCTCCTCTAACACATATTTTTAATCAGTGCTTGATGCAGGGTGTCTTCCCTGGGTCACTTAAAAAGTCCATAATTCACCCTATCCATAAAGCCGGGAATAGAGATTGTCTCAACAATTACAGGCCAATATCAATATTACCTTCTTTGTCCAAAATTCTTGAACGAATAATAAACTCTAGATTGGTAGACTATCTGGAGACAAACAACTTACTATCTGGTAGCCAGTACGGTTTTCGATGTGGAAAATCGGCTCAAGATGCTATATGTAATGACATAAAGCGCTTTCCGTAGTTGACCCTTTTTAAAATAATTATTTAAAATACGTAAATTTGAGTTAAATACGACAAATTCATAATTATTGTGTAGATCTGTGGACAATTCATGCGTACAAATGTTATCATCGTGATAAATTAAGTGGTTCACGTAAAATCACGAAAAACATTTGGGTAAACAAAGTGGATAATTTACAGTGATATCAAAGTGATTATGGATTCGATCGGTGATTTTAAAGTGTTTATCTGATTCTGTAAGTACTTTAACATTTAATAACAGACATAGTGACTGTTCTTTTTTAACTTTCTGCTAAACAGTGATAGTGATATTGAGAACGTTATTTTTTCAAATTTAAAATTAAGCGTCACTTGGAGGCATTTGCCAGCGCCATCTTCCGGAAGTAGCACAAACTAATTGGAAGTGCGACGAACCGGAGTTTTGTGTCCTTAAACAAGTTCTGCTGCCTGCCGATAGGTGTCACTATACGTTTTAAAATAGATCGATAAAGTCAGGACGAAATGGAGAAAATTAAATGTACAGGATGTTTTCAAGAAATATGTGGTAAACAATTTATGTCATGCTGTAGTTGCGAAAGTAAGTTGGACCTTATATGTGCAGGAGTATCTGAGCAGCGTTTTAACTCCTTCTACCATCCCTGTAATGGTGGGAAAAAGCAGTGGAAATGTCCTGCGTGTGAATCTAAACGACCAAAGAAGGACAACACAGAGACGCCCGTCCGCACTCGGCAAGCGGATTTGAATGAACAACAGCTCTTAATGCATGATGACATTCAAAACATCACTATACGTCGACCTGGTAGCAAGTTTAATAACGATGAAAGTTACGCTGTTGTTGACAATGTTTTGTCTGAAACCACTAACGCATGCTGTCAATTTCTATCCGAAGACACGCACTGTATGGATAGTTTCCGTGGAATTATACGGGATGAATTCTCGCGACTTATTGATGAGCGCTTTGCATCTGTGATAGGCAATATAGTAGAGAACTTAGTTGTACGCCCTGTCACTGCTGAATTGACTGTACTTAAGAATAAGGTACAAGCGCTTGAAGCCAAGGTGGAAAAGCTTAATAACGAGCTACTGAATTCGAAGATTTCCAACACCAACGAAAAATCCGAAAGACCTTCAGAAGGTCAACTAGCACAAAGGAAAGTAGCTCAGAAGAACACTGGTGCTGTAAAAAAAAGCAAACTGCAAGGAGCTAAATTAACCCCAGTGCCAAGTGGCCTAGAGGCGGCTTCGGTGTCTGTACAGCCGCAGAAGACAGTCGTTGCCCGAGCGGTTCCCGGAGAAGGCGATGGGTCTACTAAAAAGCCTGCTCCCCGACCTGGTGAATTGCCACAAGTCCAGCTTAAGAAAATCTCTCCAGTGCATGAAGATGAGGAGGGCTGGATCGAGGTTAAAAAGAAGGATGCTCCCAGGCGTAGTACTAATAAGAACTCAAGCATCATTCATGGAACTGCCGTCGTGGATGTGACTGGGCTTCAACCCGCTGAGAGATTCCGCTATATGCACCTGTTCTATGTGTGTAAAGGTACTACCGCTGAGCAGGTACAAGCGCATTTGGATAGCATATGCAGAGGGGCGGTTTGTACCGTCGAAACCCTCAAAGCCCGAGGCGAGTACGCTTCTTTTAAACTAGCGGTGCCAGACAGGCATATTGCTCAAGTTGCAGCATCTGAAAACTGGGCAGCGGGAATTTGTGTAAAACCCTGGCGGCAGAATTTTCGTCGGAAAATCGTCGAAAATGAGAATTAGACACAAGAAAATCTCTTTTTTGTATCAAAATGTTAGAGGTCTAAGAAGCAAGACGTTAAAGTTGTATGACAATGTATCAGCGGCTGACTTTGATTTTATTGTTCTTACGGAAACCTTTCTTACGAGTTCTGTTGCTAATTCTGAACTGTTCCCACCCCAGTATAAAGTACTTCGTAAAGATCGAACTGGAGATGTCGGCTGGGGAGGCGTGTTGATTGCCGCCACTGACAAGTACTCAATAACTAATATAACCGACATCGACGGGCTATCGGATGACAAAGAGGTATTGATAGCTACCGTCTGCCATAAGAACATTAAGTTCATTGTTTGTGTTGTTTATTTACCTCCTAATTATAATGATGTACAATATTTAAATGTGATAACTTGTTTAGAAAATATGGTATGTAAATTTTCAAACTTAGATATTATAGTTCTCGGTGATTTCAATCTTAATTCTTGTAGTTCAAATGTTAAAAAAGAAGTTGATAATTTCATTGAATTTTGTAAATTTAGGCAACATAACGAAATAAAAAATGTATATGGCGGCATCCTGGACCTCGTTCTTACTAATGTTAGTTCAGAGCACATTGCAGTGTCCGGTAATATAGATCCCTTGGTTCCGGAGGACCGGTACCACCCACCGCTGGAAGTAACATATAGCGTCCCCCGTACCAAGTCTGTTTCATCACCTAAGAATTCATCATATATAGGTGAACAACGTAGAACTGTAGCGCCACAATGGAACTTCTCAAAAGCTGATTTCGGTAGCCTTTACACATCTTTAGCTCAAGCTGACTGGACAGACGTGATTAGCTCTACGTCTGTGGACTTATCTGTTGATTTTTTCTATTTTAAGTTGAATAACATTATTGGCAAGCATGTCCCCAACCGTAACGAATGTCCCATTGTAAGTTTTCCAAAAAGGCAATATCCACCTTGGTTTGATGCAGAAATTAAATCTAAATTAAAAATAAAATATTTCCATCTCAAAAAATTTAAGTTATTCGGGCTAAGTTTCAATCTTGAAGTTTATAAATATTACCGCTCTCATATCAAGGAACTCATAAGTAAAGCTCATAAGACATATATAGAAGGAATCGAACGCAACATATGTAACGATCCCTCAGCTTTCTGGAAATATGTTAAAGGTCTTAAGAAAGACAGTAGAACTAACGCTGAGTTTACCTACAACGGGGTTACGGTAAGCGGGCAGGAGGCGGCGGACGCGTTCGCCGACTACTTCAGCTCGGTGTTCGTGGCGCGGGTCCCGCGGCTGGACGCGGACGACGCGGCGCGTGCGGCGGCCGCCACCGCTGCTCCTTTCACGGTCAGTATTAGCACCATTACCGAGAAGGACATACGGGACAGCGTGCGTGGTTTTAATACTGCTGCTGCTCCAGGGCCTGATGCTGTGCCCACATTTCTGGTAAAAGACTGCATTCATGCATTAATTAAGCCCCTTTTACATTTGTATAACCTCGCTGTCCAAAGTTGTGAGTATCCAACTGCCTGGAAGCTATCACGGGTTACACCTGTTCCGAAGAGTTCATCAATAAATGTTCCAGAGCATCGGCCCATTGCTGTTTTGTCTGTGTTTGCAAAATTATTTGAGCACATTCTTAATAAACAAATAACACGTCAGATAGAACCATACCTAGATGACTCTCAGCATGGTGAACCATATTTGTTTTGTTGACTCTACACTGGGCGTAATGGACGCAGGCTATCAGGTGAATACCGCATTCTTTGATTTTCGAAAGGCGTTTGATGTAGTTAACAATGATTTACTTTTAATTAAATTGGCTAGTTTCGGATTTGACACAGATCTTCTCAAATTTATTGCTAGTTACCTGGCTAATCGTAGGCAATATGTGAAATTGGGACCTTACTGCTCTGACGGCTACCATACGCGATCTGGTGTCAGTCAGGGCAGCACCATCGGACCAACTCTGTTCGCTCTGATGGTCAATGATCTTCCCAAAGTGCTCCAGGTAAGTAAATGCCTGATGTACGCTGATGACTTAAAAATCTATACATCTGTAAGTGATGGGGTATAGTATGAGTCTATTATCAGAAGGTTTATATAGCGATAAAGGAAACAACACACTTCAGTTCACGAATTCCCGGTTATATTATCACGTAACAATTTGGAGGTTAAACAGTTCAATATAAAGTAAAGTATAGTATATGTCTGGATATGAGAGCGAGCGAACGATGACTGGCTAGCGAGCGCTGTCCGCTCCACAGTATGACTTTCTGCTTACCATGCGGTAATGTAACCCTACATCACACCCCTCCTAAAATTTGGCTAAATTTAAAATTATACAAACCAAATTTTAACGAACGAAAACGAAAGAGGTAAAACGGAGTTGTGATTACAAATATTCGACGCGACTATGAGTCACTGTGTTACAATAACAAGTTGGAATGTGCTATTCGACAGTTTGATAGCGTAACAGTCTATACAAGATCATAACATAATGAATAGTTACAATGAAACATAAGTTATAACATTTACTCTTAGATTGTATTGTTTGAAAAGTCACTTGAGTTGTATTTAAGTTTATAATATGAGTAATAGTCAATATTCCAACTTAGAACTAATTAGCTTGTAGGTATTACATGTATAATTCAAATTAAATTTATTAAATTAAATATTTATAACATTGTTTTTTATTATTTACTTAAATAGATATCCTTCTGTCAAAACAAGATTTTAGCTAACAAGATTTTAATAACGTGGTATTGGGAAGATGTAAACTGAAAACTTACAACTATGAAAACACTACCTTAGTGGGTGTTTGTTGATGCTCGAGGGACAGGAAATGGTCGCGACACTTGATAACGTGTCGGCTACGACGTTTTGGTCTCCGCTGATGTGTCGAATTTCTGTTGTGAACTCGCTAATGAATATTAACTGTCGCGTTCTTCGCGGCATCTCAGAGTTTGTACCAATTTTTGTAAAAGCATGTACTAGTGGACGATGGTCTGTATATATAGTTAATGGTCTGCCTTCAAAAAGTTTGCGAAAGTATTTTATTGCCATGTATATCGCAAGAAGTTCGCGGTCGTAAGTGCTGTACCGTTGTTGTGTTTCGGATAAACGCTTAGAGAAATACCCGAGAGGTTTCCACATGCCATTGTCAAGCTGTTGTAGAGCTCCTCCCACGCAGGTACTTGATGCGTCGGTCATGAGCGCAAGTGTCGCGTTCGTACACGGGTACGATAACGTGACCGCATTTGCCAATTGTAACTTACATTCTGAGAATGCTGTCTCAGCGTCTGGCGACCATACAATAGGTGTATTGTCGTTCTTTTTTGCGTTGTGTAAATACGATGATAAAATACTTTGGCATTTAACTGCGTGTGGTATATGTTTTCTATAGAAGTTTACCATACCTAGGAATCGACGTAGTTCGTTAACCGTTTTTGGTTTTGGAAACGTAGAGATGGCCTCGACCCGGTCGTCCATAGGTCGTATTCCGTTGGCTGATACTCGATAACCCACAAAATCTAACTCAGCAGCCCCAAAACAACATTTAGACAAATTAATAGTTAGGCCGTACTTATCGAGTCGTTCGAAGAGTAGCCGTAAATGGTCGCGGTGTTGCTTGCTGCTGTCGCTGGCTATAATGACGTCATCAACGAATGAGAATAAGAAGTCTAGACCCTGTAAGACTGTGTGATGCATGAACCTTTGAAAGGTTTGCGCTGCATTCCTTAGCCCGAAGGTCATCCTAGTGAACTCAAATAATCCGAAAGGCGTGATTATCGCAGTTTTTTCGACATCGCTGGGATTAACGGGAATGAAATGGTACGATTTATTAACATCGATGCGGGAAAATATTTTTTTACCTGCTAAGAAGTACGTGAAGTCGTCCATTCGTGGGATTGGATATCGGTCCGGTTTGGTGATGGCGTTGAGCTGCCGGTAATCACCGCACGGGCGTATGTCGCCGTTTTTCTTGGGCACGACGTGAAGCGGGCTTGCCCAAGGGCTCATCGACGGCCGACATATACCTAATTCCTGCATGAGTAAAAATTCATCCCTTACCCGTTTATATCGGTCGGGCGGCAATGGTCTGGCCCTCGCGTATATGGGTGGTCCGGTTGTCTCGATATGGTGCAAGACCGGATGCTGTGGAGGTTCTTTAAAAGATACAGGTCTCGTTATGCTAGAAAATGAGTCTAATAAATCGCGGTATATGTGACTATCGTCTATTGTTTTGACAGATGGATCATTACAGTCGGTAATGTGTGCAATAACATTAAGTTTAGTTACGTTATCGATTAACCTTTTAGCACTTAAGTCTACTAACAACTCATAATGGCTTAGAAAATCAGCTCCGATTATGGGTTGTTTAACATTGGCTATGATGAAAGTCCATCGAAATGCGCGTCTTAATTTTAAGTCTAAGGTCATTGTGTGTGTACCAAAAGTTTTTATTTTAGTACCGTTTGCGGCAAATAATGTAAATTGGCTATCTGTGTTTATAATTGAGCGTTTAACAATATTATTCGGCAAGACTGAAACATTCGCTCCAGTATCGATTAAAAAACTAAGTTTACTATTGCGATCAAGTATACATAAGCGACGGTTGGTACCTCCTATGCAGTGTTCCGTCGTTGACTGCACAGCGTTCAGTTTTCCTGCACTTTTCTTTCCTGATTGACCCAGGTACATGGTTCGCGGCACTTCTTCGCTTTTTTCCCAAAACGTTGGTGGTAATAGCACAGATGATTGTTCCATTTGCCGGTCTGGCGTGAAGTTGATTGATCATCACTTCGGTTCGTACTGCGGGTACGTGATCGGTGCGAAGCTCTGTTGTTATTCCTAGTATACTGCCTGCTTCTCCGTAGTTCGGCGACTTCAACGGTCAGATTCGCTATTGCGTCTGCTAGACTGTCCTATTGGCCATGTTGCTGCGATACGGAAGCGATCTCGATCGGCTTGCTGCACTCGATGATTTTATCTGCGATTTGGGCTAGTTTTTCCGCGTCTACTAAAGCGGTTGCGGCTAGGACGGTGCGTACTGTTGCTGGGAGATGGTTTTGCCACAAAACTAGTAGAGTTTGCTGCGTCATTCTCGATCCAGCGAGCGTTTGCATTCGGCGAAGTAACTGTGAAGGTTTTTGTTCACCGAGTTGCATGTCACCCATTAGCTTCTGAACTCGTCGTGTCTCCGATTCTTCGTAGGCGTCGGTGAGGCGTTTCTTAAGCGCTGCGTATTTTCCGGTTGCCGGTGGAGATGCGAGAAGATCGGCTACTTCTTGAATAACTTGTTTGCCTAATTTGGCTATCAGGAGCTGGTAGCATGATTCGTCACTAGCTTTTTGCGGTGCGACTACTGCTTCGAATTGTATGAACCAGAGAGCCGGTTGATCGGTCCCGAAATCCGGTATTCGTGATGATACGGATATTAGCATGACATCCGTCTTCTGTTCTTCGGTCATGTTGTTGTATGTGCGGCACTTTACTCGTTCTCGTATCCGACGTTAAGTTGAGTCACCGCCACGTAGTTACCGCACTGATTGTTTTTTCGGGTGTCACCAATGTAAGTGATGGGGTATAGTATGAGTCTATTATCAGAAGGTTTATATAGCGATAAAGGAAACAACACACTTCAGTTCACTAATTCCCGGTTATATTATCACGTAACAATTTGGAGGTTAAACAGTTCAATATAAAGTAAAGTATAGTATATGTCTGGATATGAGAGCGAGCGAACGATGACTGGCTAGCGAGCGCTGTCCGCTCCACAGTATGACTTTCTGCTTACCATGCGGTAATGTAACCCTACACATCCATTAAAAGCACTGTTGACTGTGAATTACTTCAGCAAGACATCGACGCTATTGGCCATTGGAGCGAACTAAACGAAATACATTTCAATGTGGACAAGTGTAGGGTCATGACTTTTGGCAGACTGCAAAGCCATGTTGAGCATTCTTATACGTTGCTTGGTTGCCCTATCCAGAGAGTGGTAGAGATACGCGACTTAGGTGTGTTGTTGGATCCGCAACTTACATTTAGAAACCATATTCTGGCGTGTTGTAAGAGTGCTAACAAGACTCTAGGTTACGTTATGCGCACTGCATCTCATTTTAGCGACACCAGAGTTGCCATGGTCCTATATAATTATTTTGTCCGTAGCAAACTGGAATTTGACGCAATTACATGGGGCCCATACGAGGCTAAGTATATTGTCATGATGGATCGTTTGCAGCGTAAGTTTGCCAGATATATATTTAGGAGGATTTACGGATACTATCCTTTTCTATATCCGTCTCTATTTGTAATAGGCATGGTAGGTATGGAGACTTTGGAAGTGCGTCGAGCGGTGCACACCGTGGTGCACTACCTGCGCCTGCTGCGGGGCGGCGTGGACAACCCGGCGGCGTTGAGCGGCGTGGGGCTGTGGGCGCCGCCGCCCGCCCTCGCACCCGTAGTTGAGGTCACCACAGTACGTGGACAGAATGCCCCCACTGTCAGGGCTATTTGTCACATCAATAACTTTTTAGAGCGATGTCAGGATGCCGACATACATCACACTACGTTACCTACTCTTATTAAGCTGTGTAAAGTGGTACTTAGTTCCTAGATATATGTATGTTATTTTGTATTGTTTAATATGATCTCAATTTATTTAAATTTTAATTCTGTTTATTTTAAATGTTTGTTGTATTTTATTATTGTTTGATTTTGTGTAATTTTAATTCTATTTGTTGTAAATGTGAAATTTTAATTAAGTTAGTTATATTTGTTGTGAATGTTAAATTCTATTTTGTATATATTTTTTGTTCTACCTATCAATAATTGCGTGTTGGCCATAGCTGTTGAGCATTATTGTGTTTTTATAATAAATAAATAAATGTATGTATTATCTTGACCACTATCAATTTTCAAATGTGGGTGTGAGGAGTTTCTAGGTCTAAAGCTCTAGCTATCCCTTTAAGGGATGTATAGCGTGACTATATGTCATGTATATGTATTTTGTGCCGTATAGTGCCGTCTTAGAATATCACTACCCCCTTCTACCCACGAGTGCCGTAAGAGACGACTAAGGGTATGAGGCATTTTGAGTGGTTTTTGGCGATGCGATTGGAGACGCATCACCAACAATACTTTATTTCTTACATCTTGTCCCCTATCAGCTTCAAGAGGTTGTAGCTTTGAATTTTTTACATACATATACTCACGGCTATAAATCCCAGGAAAGAGGAAGCCAGAGCTAAAGAATTAGAAATTCCTCAGCCACTTCTGGAAATTTGAGTGGGGTTAAGATAGTAAAAAAATTAATTGTTTAAAAAACACTAAAAAACACGCTTTTATAAGTGCACTTAAAAGTCAAAAATAAATTACGGGTCGTTCAAGTTGTCTCTATTTCTGGGCTGAAGTGTAAACTATGTGCTTTTAATTATAATATTTGATAGTAAAAGCGTGGGGCGCTGGAAAAGGAAAGATTTTTTGTTAACCTTGCTAAGAAATCAAGTTAAGCGATGTTTCGGGAAGCAGGTTACAGAGATCGGCACTCTAACTAGAGTTGCAGCACCACTAGTTGGAGGCTCTATATTAAACAGTCTGTTCAAAGTACTAGTCAACAGTAGCAAAATGTAGAGTTTTTGTTCGTGTATTTGTTTACAAGAAAGTTTTTCCTGCTCCAGCACCCCACGCTTTTACAATCAAATATTATAATTAAAAGCACATAGTTTACACTTCAGCCCAGAAATAGAGACAACTTGAACGACCCGTAATTTATTTTTGACTTTTAAGTGCACTTATAAAAGCGTGTTTTTTAGTGTTTTTTAAACTATTAATTTATTTTATGCTTTTTAGTCTTTGCTAATGGCATATTTTAAACATCTATATTATTGTATTCAGACCTTGAAACCTAATCGTGGTCAAAGTTCGTTTCGTGGTCAAAGTTCATTACAAGACCTTTCTAACAAGTCCAAATACGGCTATAATACGATCATCTATCATTAAGTTCCAGTTAATATCTTCCGGCTCCATCATCAGATGAGCTCGACAGTACCATATTATTGTATTCAGACCTTAAAACCTAATCGTGGTCAAGGTTCAGTACAAGACCTTTCTAACAAGTCCAAACACGGCTATGATACGATATTTCATCATGGAATGCTAGTGCCTATCTTCCGGCTTCATCATCAGATCTTGAAACCTAATCATGGTCAACGTTCATTACAAGACCTTTTTAACAAGTCCAAACACGGCTATGATACGATCATCCATCATGAGGTTCCAGTTCATATCTTCCGGCTCCATCATCAGATCAGCTCGACAGTACCATATTATTGTATTGTCATCGAAATCACATACAACTGCCAATTTTCATAACGCTATGACCTTTAGAAGATGGTTAAATTAGTTTTCTTAGATTTGATTACATAGTTACATACATACAGGTCGACCTAATAAAAGCGTGTTAATAAAGGTTGTTGGTGATGGGTCTCCAACCGCATCGCCCAAAAATCCAAAAAAAGCCCCATTACCCTTAGTCGCCTCTTACGACACCCGTGGGTAGAAAGGGGTAGCGACATTCTACATACAATTATACAACATACAAATATACAATTTAATCCCTACTTATTCCAAAAGCAGCTGAGGAATATGTCTGAAGCTCTGACTACCCCATCTAGGGATTTATAGCCGTAAGCATGTGTATGTATGTAAGTATGACCAATGCCCGAGGAGCAAAATATTTTATACAACGACTGTCCTGTGCTGCCCTCATCTATCAGTTTCCCGCAACCAATTAACGAACTTATTTTTTTAACGTGTGAAAACTTTATATTTACTGACTTTACATCGGAGGGTGTTTGTAAAGAGAACAAGCAACAAGAAAGTTCTTAATTTTAATGTAAAATATTTAAAAATTTTGTTTAAATTGACCCACCATTTTCGAACATAAAAAAAACATACATACATATACTCACGCCATTAGTTCCCATTGGGGTAGGCAGAGACTATTGATCGCCACTTCGTACGATCCTGACAAACCTCTCTAGCTTCGTTTACATCCATCAATCTTTTCATGCATGCTCTTTTATTCTTCATACTTCGGACGCCAGCCTTTTTGAGCACACTCTCAATTTGGTCCAAGTGTGCTCTCCTCTATTAACATTAACATTATTTAAAAAAAAAAAAAAAAATATATTATATTATTTAAGTTCCCTCCATACATCAAATATTTTATTACATTAACAGATGATTTAAAGCAAGAGAACAAATACAATATGTGTTTATTAATAAAATAAACTAGAAGACTGTTATTCACTTGAGCTAACACGTCACGTCTCATATTTAATCCAAGATATATTTTTAACCGACAACTGTAAAGCAAAGAATAAATAAAGGAACGAAAAATTTCGACACAGGCGGGATTCGAACCCGCGACCTCGGGTATACGCCCCCGTCGCTCTTGCCAATTGAGCTACCGTGTCAATGGCTGCCAGCGCGAAATTCTTCTATTCTTTATTTCTTCTACACGTTTTAGTTGCGTTCTTTCCTTTATTTATTAGTAATAATCCCCACATGACGTTTTCATGAACAAAAAGATTTAAAACTGTAAAGTAGTTTGCTGTGTAGTGTCGGCTTAGAATAACACTACCCCATCTCTGCCGGTGGGTTCACGTGAGAGGCGACTAACGGTATTGAGGCTGTTAAGAGATTTTTGGGCGATGCAGTTGGAGACCCGTCACCAACAACCTTTATTTTGCCATCTTTTCCTCACCCAACTTTCCAAAAGTGACCGAGGGACTTCTAGTTCCTTAGCTTTAGCTACCCTTTCTAGGGATTTATAGCCGTGAGTATATGTATGTATATATGTATAATTATTTTGTAGCGTGCATAATTTATGATGACGCTTAGTTTGTAACGTATAAATACTGATGAATAAATAAATGACAAGTTAGTTCGTTATTCAACACTCCGCTGCAGTATTATTTCTTACCTAAGTACTCCAATCCTCACATTGGTGACCCCGACGTGATTTAGAAGAAAAATCGAGCTTTGAGGACTCACGTGAAAATGTACGGAGGGACTGAAGGAAATGAAGAAGAAGAAGAAGAAAGAAGAAAAAACGTTTATTTGCTGTCAGTCGCACATGAACATGTAAATATTTTTACAAAATAAATAAAGGTAAACAAAAAACATTTAACAATAAAAACAGTGTTCATCTCACATAATGCGCGAAAACAACAAAATGGCGTCTGACTCAGCGTTGTCGTTGTGAGTTTTACCTCACAACACTGATTTTCAGTCAGCGCCAGACTTGTAGTGACATACGGACCTTACATAAATTTAAATCACTACAGCCAATTAATTGTAAAACATAACAAAAAGAAAATAATAAAAAAAATTAAAAATTTATCAGTGCTAAAATGTGCTGATTACATAAATACATACACAAATATAATAAGTGATAAATATAAAAGTATAAAAATAAGATATTTTAGTACTTACATACTGAATAAGAATACAAATCATATATAGCAAATCAATAATAACTTAAATAACAAATACGTTCGTTATGTATCTGTACACAAAAATACAACTTATAATATGAATTAGTAGGTATATTTATACTTAATACATGTATACTATACAATTAAAATAATTAATGAAAAGAAAACAACATAAACTACTTACAATAACAGTTGCAGGAAATAGATTGTTTAAATTAAATAATACTTAAAAATAATATGAATATTATTAATGCATATAGAAAATAGACAATAGACAGGACAGGAACGGACATTTAGAGAGGCGGATTTTGTTGAGCAAGTAGGTATACTTTTAGCTTACGCTTAAAGGTACCTTTACTTGACACTTCACGGATTGGGGGAGGGAGATCATTCCAAAATTTGGACGCTGCAAATTTAAAAGAGCCTCGAAATGCCGCTGTTCTGTGTTTCGGCAGGATTGCTCTTGTTTTGTACTGATATTTCATAGATGACCATTTTATTTTATTATACAAATATGCTGGTGATTCCAGTCTGACAACACCAAACATCATTGTCGCAAGGTGTAGCCATCTACGAGCCTGCATATTAAGTAGTTTTGCATCGTTCAAATGTGGAGTGATGTGGGAACGTGGTGGGACATGAAAGCAATAACGTGCACATGCGTTTTGCACACGCTGTATCAGCCTCTGTGTACGACCAAGTATGCAACTGCCATAAACCACATCACCGTAATTTAACCTTGACAATATCAGCGATTCGCAAAGGTGAACACGCAAATCCACACTCAGATAATCACGAATATTGTAAAGTACTTTGAGACGGTAAAAACAATTGCTAACCACCGCCTGGATGTGGTTTTCGAACTTAAGTTCCCCATCCATTAACAGACCAAGGTTTTGCGCTTCTTCCACCCTCTCCAGTGGTTGGCCCCTAACAGTTACATCCTTGTTCGCGAGAGCTCCCAACGTATTACGTATTTGTGTTTTGGTTCCAAGTACCATGAACTTTGACTTATCCGGGTTTAAAATAAGGCAATTTTTCTCGGACCAGGAAACAATTTGATCCAAATCTGCGTTTAGTTTGTCAGCAGTGAGGGCACCATCTGTTGGTATACCAGAAATGTATAATTGCAAGTCATCGGCGTACATATGGTACTTACAATGTTCTATATTCTGAACTAGGTCTGCAATATATAGTATGAACAGTAAGGGGCCCAAAATTGAACCTTGTGGTACACCTCTTTCTAGTTCACTAACCGATGAAGTGTGAGATATACCATCTCTACTACGTATCTCGACAAACTGTGCTCTCCCCGTCAGATAACTATTAAACCATTGGATCACTGATACATCAAATCCGTAATACGACAACTTGGATAGCAGCAAAGGCTTGCACAAGCAATCGAAAGCTCTGGAGAAATCCAACAGTGCCAATATTGTACTCTTTCCGTTTTCTAAATCATGGAGTATATTATCAATAACATCAAGGAGGGCTGTCGCTGTTGAATGTCCCTTGCGGAATCCTGATTGGTATACGGGCAAAATGTTGTTGTTCTCCAGATATTTCGTAAGCTGATCGCATACCACCCTCTCTACTATCTTCGATGCACATGGAAGAATACTTATTGCTCGAAGGTCGGAAACTAAGACGGGATTTGGTTTTTTGGGTAATGGTGCAATTCTAGCAATTTTCCATACAGAAGGGAATTTGCTTGTTGCAATGCTTCTATTAACAATGCATGCCAGTACGTCAAGAGTAGTCGGAAAAGTAAGTAAAAGCATATCAATGTCAATTTTGTCGATACCCTTTGCTTTAGTTTTGATCCCAGTCACCACTTTAGCAACTTGATCCAGTGTAACTGTGTTAAGAGTAAAGGTAGCAGGTCCATGTCGGTTAAATTCAAAGTATGTCAAGTCTGACTTACATAATTACTACCGGGAACTTGACCAAAGTAACGATTTATGTCATCCGGGTCATTGAAGTGTGCAGGTAATTCTATATTCCGTTTGTTTGGAAGGACAGTTCGTTTGAGATTCTTCCAAAGTGTTCGCGAGTCATCCACACTACTATTGATGACATGTTCATAAAATGCTTTTTTTTCGTTATGGACTGCTGTGATAACTTGATGCTTAAGGTCTTTGTAGTATTGTATGTTTGATTCTGTTTTATCTTTTTTTGCCTTAAGATGCGCTTCGTTTCGGAGATGCATCATCAATCTAACATTACAATGTTAGATTGATGATGCATCTCCGAAACGAAGCGCATCTTAAGGCAAAAAAAGATAAAACAGAATCAAACATACAATTACCTTACAAGTTAGCCATGGTTTTGGCGCGTCTTTGACCTTTGAAATGGCTATACTACACCCGTGTCATCACCAAATACTGCAGCAGGCACTTCCAATATCGAATCGCTGTCTGTGAGCTCCAAAATTCCAGATTTCTGGGTAGCTCATCCTCGCTTATGGTTCGCACAATTCGAATCCGTAATGAGACCACAAAAAAAGGAGATGAAGACAAGTTCCATTTAGTTGTAGCCAATTTGGGACTCGACGCCCTCCAGCAAGTCAGCGATTTGCTTAATGACCCTCCTGCTGAACACAAGTATGAAACCCTTAAAAAAAGACTAACTCAATCATTCGAAGAGTCCGAGGCCAGGCAGTTTCAGAAGCTAGTCAGCGAGATGCAGTTAGGAGATCAAAAACCCTCGCAGCTCCTTCGAAAAATGCGTGATTTGGCTAAAAAGAAAGTGCCCGATGAAACCCTGCAGATGATGTGGACAAGTCACCTTCCACCATCAGTTCGAGCAGTATTAAGCATCAGCGACGTAAAAGAACTCGACAAACTAGCCCAAATGGCAGACACTGTCATGGAAAATATCAGACCATCGCACGAAGTTGCACAGATATCCAGACCGGAAAAAGTTTTTTTGACCCAAAAAATAGACCAACTTTATGTCGAAATAGCTGAACTGAGGAATAATAAAAATTTTAGGGGCAGGCTGAAAAACTCAATAAGACAGTCAACATCCCGTTCTCGGTCCCGTGGCAGGAACTGGATTTGTTATTTTCATCGAAAGTTTGGGAATAATTCTACCAAATGTGGAGAGAAAAACAGATGTTCATTCAAATTCTCGCAGCCGGAAAACTAAGTTTGACACCGACACTGGCAGTACTCGGCGTCAATGAAACTAAAACCTGCCGCCTACGTGTAACCGACTTAAACAGTGGAATTCGATTTTTAATAGACACAGGAGCCGATATCTTTGGTATTAGCCGCCAAAAATAAGTACTGCACATCCCCCAGCGAATTTCGTTTGTACGCCGCTAATGGAACACCTATTAAGACCTACGGAGAAAAAACATTAACACTGAACCTAGGACTCCGAAGACCTTTCAAATGGACATTCATCGGAGCCGATGTACGAAATTCCATAATTGGTGCAGATTTTCACGAAAAAAACTGTTTGTTAGTTGACCTACATAGAAAACGCTTACGCGATGAAGTTACTGAACTCAGTACAAGCGCGCAATCATCATATTCCAAGCAGCCAAGAATTCGTACAATCGACGTAAACAATAATTATCATGAAATAATAACTAAATATAGCGAGGTCATTAACCCAAATATGCAAGCGGACATACCAATACATAATGTGGAGCATTTTATTCACACAAAAGGACCTCCTACACACGAAAAGGTGCGACCATTAAATTCCGAAAGATTTAAAATAGCCAAAAAAAAATTTCAAAAAATGGTGGAAAATGGAATATGCAGACCATCAAGCAGCTCTTGGGCCTCACCGTTACATATAGTAATAAAAAAACCATGAATTACGGCCCTGTGGTGACTACAGAAGACTCAACGCGGTAACAATTCCAGATCGGTACCCTTTACCAGGCCTTAGAGATTTTACGTACATTATGAAGGATAAAAAAATATTTTCAAAATTAGACATTCAAAAAGCCTACCACTGCATTAAAATCGCTGAGCAAGATATCCCAAAAACAGCTATAATCACACCATTTGGATTGTTCGAATTCATGAAAATGACTTTTGGCCTAAGAAATGCAGGTCAACAACAATGCAGAACAACCGTGATAGCCCAGTGGGTAGAACACTCGGTTATCGTGCAAACGACTAGTGTTCAAATCCTGGGTCGGGCCTACACCAATTTGTCTTTTCTAAAGAGATATGTGTGGTTAATTTATCATGGTTGTTAACGGTGAGGGAAAACATCGTGAGGAAACCCACATGGCTGAGTTGTACTTAGTCATGTGACAGTGTATTCGTACAAAACGGCGATAGGCCTGCCCCCTATCACGTGAGTACACTGTCCATGCAAAACGTGGGTACTCTGAACACCAGGTGACAAAGTCACGTGATGTTCAGAAGTATTAGTACCTCTGCCAACCCCTTCGGGGATATTCGGCGTGAACGTTTATGCTTATTATGCTTATTATGCTAAATGCAGGTCAAACCTTCCAAAGATTCATGAATATGGTCTTAAATGGACTAGATTTTGTATTTTGCTTCTGTGATGATATCAAGTAACAATGAAGACGAGCACAAAAAGCATCTCCATCAAGTACTTCAAAGGTTGAAAACATACGGAATCAAGCTGAATATGCGTAAATGTGAGTTCGGAAAAGAAAAACTTAATTTCCTTGGATATAGACCGCCATGGTATTCGACCATTGGAAGAAAAAATAAACCTAATTCAAAACTTCAACGAACCAACGAAAATCAATGAATTACGGCGATTTCTCGGTATCCTTAACTTTTATCGAGCCAGTATTCCACATGCCGCCGAATACCAGAAGAACTTAAACAGATTTCTTCATGACTCAAAGAAAAATGACAAGAGAAAAATACCATGGACACCAGAGACCGAAAAATGTTTCGAAAAGTGTAAGGAATGCATAAAAAGCGCTGTTACACTTTATTACCCTGCAACAGAATGCAGTCTTGCTTTGATGAGTGACTGTTCAGCGACATGTGCAGGCGCCGTGCTACAACAAAAAAGTCAAGGCACTTGGCAACCCTTAGGATTTCTCTCAAAAGCCCTGAGCACTGCGCAAATGAACTATAGCACGTATGAAGGGAATTATTGGCAATATACATGTCAATAAAACATTTTCGCCACCAAATCGAGGGTAAAGAGCTTGTTGTATACACCGATCTTCAATCGTTAACCTACGCAATGTCGAAGAAAAGTTCAAACAACGATACGCCACGCCGTTTGCGTCAGCTCGACTTCATCTCGCAATATTGCACTGACATAAAATACATATCGGGCCCAGAAAATACAGTAGTAGATGCCTTATCAAGAATCGAAGAAATAGGTTTTCCAGGAGTAATGGACTACGAAGCAATTTCCAATACACAAAAAACATGTGAGGAGCTACAAAATGTAATGAAAAACAAAAAACTTGTTTTCAAAAAATACACGATACCTGGCAGTAGTAACGAAATAATATGTGAAACTTCCACAAACAACATTCGACCCTATCTACCACAAATATACCGTCAGCAAGCATTCACCGCCACTCACGGCTTAAGTCATCCCGGAATAAGAACTACTAGAAAAATGATAACAAGCAGATTTTTCTGGCCGTCGATGAATAAGGATATAGGAGTCTGGACTAAATGTTGCATTCCCTGTCAAAAGTCGAAAATAAACAGGCACACAAAATCACCACTAGCCGATTTCCCGAGAGCCGAGAGATTCGAGCACATTCACGTTGATATTATAGGCCCATTACCACTATCTGAAGATTATAAATACTGTGTAACAATGATTGACAGAAAAACTAAATGGCCAGAAGCGTACCCAGTCAAAGAAATTACAGCTACAAATGTATGCAGCGCTTTAGTTAGCGGCTGGATTCAGCGCTTTGGTACCCCGGTTACTATAACGACCGATCAGGGTCGCCAATTTGAATCCGATCTATTTAATAAACTAGCAAAAAAATGGGAATTCGTCGAATACATACAACCGCATACCATCCACAAGCCAATGGACAAATAGAAAGATGGCACAGAAGCTTGAAAGCCTCATTAATGTCCACATTAAATAGCGCTAACTGGATACAAGAATTACCATCAGTCATGCTAGGACTGCGCACAGCGATAAGGGAAGACACCGGATACAGCGCTTCTCAGATGACACTCGGAGCCGCACAACGATTACCAGCTGATTTTTACAATGAAAACATAAACAAAGCATGGGACAGTTACGATTATGTTACGCAATTGATCAAGGCTATGAACAATTTTTCAACATCTGCTGATTCTATTTATACATCCAACAAAAGTAAAGAAAAATGCTTCATCCCTAAGGACCTCGAGACCTGTAATTATGTTTTCCTGTGAAGAGACATGATTAAAAAATCTCTCACAGCGCCTTATGAAGGACCCTACAGGGTACTAAAAAGGGACAAAACTATGAAATGTTTTATCATCGAACTACCGGGACGAAACATATCCGTTTCAATTGATAGATTGAAACCCGCATTTTTAATGCTAAACGATAATGCATCGGATATGCATACTAAGCCGCAAGCCGCCAAATCAGCAGATTCCCAACAGGTCATCGTCACGCGGTCTGGCCGCGTCAGTCGCCCTACTGTCAAATTTGCAGCATAATCATTACAATTTGCAATTGGCGCAAAAGAAAAAGTATATATAGAAATATTTTTCAAGTCAATTCACAAATTATAAGAAGGCGAATCAGCTTCAATCCAGAGCCAGCGAATAACATCGTTTCACAAATCTACCAGAAAAATGGGCAACCAATACTCGAAGGATGAGCACATCATCATATCTCAGCAAGCTGCCCAGATGGAAAAGGATAAAATCCTACAGAAGATGGCTGTAGAATCAACATCCGGATTGGTGATCGCACTAACAGCCCTCGCAATAATAGTGCTTTACATCATATGGAATATATGCAGAGAACGAGTCAAGAAGTGGGCGATGACAGATTTCACCAGAGCGAATCCATTGCAACGAAGCCTCCAGTTTACAAGACCTTTTCCCCGGCAGCCAGGCCCCCCCGGTCAACATCAACAAGTTTAAAGCACTCATTCTTGAATTCCTTTCTCTTCCCAAGGGGGAGAGTATTTGTAGCGTGCATAATTTATGATGACGCTTAGTTTGTAACGTATAAATACTGATGAATAAATAAATGACAAGTTAGTTCGTTATTCAACACTCCGCTGCAGTATTATTTCTTACCTAAGTACTCCAATCCTCACAATTTAATTAATTGCCGTGTAGTGCCGGCTTAGAATGTCGCTACCCCTTTAGGGTGGGGTGAGGAACGACTGATATAGCCTCAGGAGTTGCACAAACAAAGTGGTGATGTGTACACATTTTACACAGAGATGAAAACCAAAGAGGCTTAAATTTTTGATTGACATTAGCTTTTAGCGATCAATAGTCTCTGCCTACCCCAATGGGAACTAATGGCGTGAGTATATGTATGTATATAAGCTTTTATGATATTTTGATTTTACTATATTAATTTATATTTACCTATTATGTTTTTTTCTATGCTGTGTAGTCTAATCCAATAAAAAGTCCCAACTCCCTTAGGGCCAGTTTTTTGATCCGTGGTTAACTCAACCATTTGTTAAAAATCGTAACTATTAGTTAAATATCAGCCAAATGCATTTTTTGACCCGTGGTTAGAGTAACTAATGTCAAATATCGAACCAAAATGGATTTACGATTTGACTACTGGTTAGACATTTAACTATAGTCAATGTCACGTCAATGTAACAAATGGTTATATTTTTAACTACGGATCAAAAAACTGGCCCTTAGTCGCCTCTTACGATCACCCACGGGTGGAAATGGGGTAGTGTTATTCTAAGCCGACACAACACGGCGAAAATTTGTTCACTTATCGAGAATTAGAGACAATATAATAATTTCATGGATTCATCCCATTATCCTGATTGTTGATTACGCTTTTGAAGCACCCTTATGAGAAGAATAATGAATGTAAAGGAAGCAAGAGAGGTTTGTCAAGATCGTACTAAGTGGCGATCGATAGTCTCTGCCTACCCCAATGGGAATAATGGGCGTGAGTATAAGTAAGTAAGTAAGCACACTTAACTCTGTGCTATATTTTTCTTCTTTCAAGCAACCCATACTTTATATGACTTTTATCTTATATTGTTTTTTTTTTTATTTTTGAATTGAATGTTTTCCAAATGCGTGTTTTTCAGTTTATTAAATTATATTTATTTAAAATACATACCTACATATTTTTTTAAATTATTTATTTACAAAAACATAAACATTATTATATTGCTGTGTAGTGTCGGCTCAGAATAGCACTACCCCATTTCTTCCGGTGGGTGTACGTAAGAAGCGACTAACGGTATTGGGGCTATTAAGGGATTTTTGGGCGATGCGGTTGGAGACCCATCACCAACAACTTTTATTTGACCATGTCTTCCCCATGCAACTTTCCAAAAGTGGCTGAGGAATTTCTAATTCCACAGCTCTGGCTACCCCTTCAAGGGATTTATAGCCGTGAGTACATGTACGTATGTATGTATAAACATTATAGGTACATACCTAATTCGATCATCTATACTTATAATAAATCTGTAGAGAGGTCAATTCTGTACATGAAATATATTTTCAAAATAACTATCAGGTGGTGATTAGGGATCGATACTGATGCCAAAAATGCAATCAGTAAAATTTTTGTCTGTCTGTCTGTCTGTCTGTCGGTTTGTATGTTCCTTATGGAAACAAAAATTACTCGACGGATTTTAACGAAACTTGGTACAATCATTCTCCGTACTCCTGGGCAGGTTTTTGTATACTTTTCAGCAGAGTAGTAAAGGAGAATTTTGGGAAATTTTGGGAAAACGGGAGAAGTTACTACATTTTTTAAGCTTCCGTCGCGTGTGCAGCCTTAATGGTTAAACTTACGTAGAAATCATGTATGAAGGAAATATTTTTCATAAAATTATCTAAAAAAAAATCCTCAACAGTTTATGTCTCTCTTTTACGGTTGACTCACAATAACACGTGTAATTCCTGATAGCTTAGCAGTTCGGAACATTCTGATTGTATTTGTTTACTCTTACGTTTGTAAACCTCTCACTCATCCCTAATTTAAAAAAGGTAACATTATTACCTATTCAATAAAAAAAGTACTAGCACTCCCCAAACTACACTGTTTAGGGAGTGCTATAAATTTAATAAATTGAAAACATTGCGCTGAATTTCACAATGCTTGAGCAGTGACTAAAGAAAGAAACCTCAGATATTTAAAAAACAACGCTACCCGTGCGAAGCTGGGACGATCCACTAGTGTTTAATATAAATTAAATAGCATTACTCCAAATCTACGTCATGCAGTAGATATCGTCACTTATTGTTAATTTGTGAAGCGTCTATTAGCTCAGCTGTTACTTGTATTAAACACGGTCACATTCTATTCGTTCTGGATTTTTGTTTTTATATCTGCTATCATTTACGTCAGACATATCCTTATATTGATGTTAGTTTACGTAATGCCGGCTTTGAATGCACTACCACTTTCTTACGCCGTGTAGTTTAGAATAGCACTACCCCGTTTCTACCGATGGGTGTACGTAAGAGGCGACTAACGGTATTGGGGCTTTTTAGGGATTTTTGGGCGATGCGGTTGGAGACCCATCACCAACAACCTTTACTTTAACATCTTTTCCCCACTCAATTTTCCAAAAGTGGCTGAGGAATTTTCAATTCCTTAGCTCTGGCTACCCCTTCTAGGGACTTATAGCCGTGAGTATATGTATGTATGTATGTATGTATGTATGTAAGCAACTAAGTCTTGAACTTATTAATTAAAAAAAAAAAAAATGAAAAGTGTATTAATAAAATACTTTATTGATGGTAAATGTGTGAACCCATCGCCCTCGACCTCTAAATAAATAAGATATTTTTAATTATTAACTTATTACATCTTAAATCCAGTCCAGTCCAGTAAATATTGTAAAATCTTATATTAGACTCCCTAGGGGCCACAATCTAGTTTATAAGTATAGATTAATACCCCTTTGTATTATAATCATAAATGTTAAAAACCTCTAAAATAAATAGTTTCAAATTTAAAAAAAAATTTTTTTTTTTTAATGTACCACTTTCTATCCACGGGTGTCGTAAGAGCCAACTAAGGAATTAGGGTCTTTTCCGCATCACCAATACTTTATTTCTACCATCTTCTCCCCTATTAACTTCCAAATATGGCTGAGGGGTATCCAGCTCTGAAGAACTGGCTATCTCTTTTTGGGATCAATGGCCGTGAGTTGTAAGAATGTATGTTGGAAACTGTTATACCGCTATTCTAGTAAGCAAAAATTACTATTATTTTTATAACTGTGAGCACATAGTACAATAAAAGTAACAATGCAATGCGCGCCACCTGAAAAAAAGAAAAATGAAAGAAAATATTTTAAATCTTTTTGTTCATGAAAACCTCATGTGGGGATTATTACTCAGGTCGCGGGTGCGATTCCCGCCTATGTCGAAAGTTTTCTTTCCTTTATTTATTCTTTATTTATTAGTAATAATCCGCACATGAGGTTTTCATGAACAAAAATATTTAATTTATGTGATAGTTAGGCGTTTTCAACATTTGCATTCTATCTGAAAAGATAGATAAGTGGCCTTCCGAATTAGTAAAAATTCGGAGGTAGGAAACGCAAACACTACTTAAACGTGTAAAAGAAATAAAGGATAGAAGAATTTCGCGCTGGCAGCCATTGACACGGTGGCTCAATTGGCAGAGCGTCGGGGCGTATACCCGAGGTCCCGGTTTCGTTTATTAGAAAATATTTGTTTGTCGCATACTAACTTACAAAACTTTAGCACAAAAGTATATAGCAAGTACAGTAAAACAAGATGAAATTTCAAAAATCTGGCAACGAAAGGGTTGCTTACTCAGCGTATTGTCTTTGAATTACATATTTATACTCAAGCCCGCCGTTCTTTCAATTGGGGTGGGCAGAGACTGTTGATCGCGACTTTGTACGATCCTAACAAATCCCTCTTTCTTCTGTCACATCCATCCTTCTCATACTTACTTTTTTATTCTTTGCACTACGGACTTTCACCCTCTTAAGAACATACAAACATACAACTCTTAAGAATATACTCACGGCTATAAATCCATTAACGGGGTAGCCAGAGCTTTGGAATGAGAAATTCCTGAGCCACTTTTGGAAGTTGATTGGGGAAAAGATGGCCCCTATACCCTTAGTCGCCTCTTAAGAACGTTTTCGATTTGTTTCCAAACGTCTTACGCGGCCGTCCTCTACTAAAAACACCATACGCATAGGCTCTTTTGCCACTTTGCGTTCATTTATCTAAACTATATTGTACCCAAACCACCTTAACATTACTTTCTCTATCTTGTACGTATCTTGTTCACTACGTCATCTTTCAAACCTAAATGTTCACGAATCACACTATTTTTCACTATGTCGCACAACCTTACATAACATATACTTCTAAGGGATCTCATTTCATTTCATACATACATATACTCACGGTATAAATCCCTAGAAGGGGTAGCCAGAGCTAAAGAATTAGAAATTCCTCAGCCACATTTGGAAAATTGAGTGGGGAAAGGATGGTAAAGTAAAGGTTGTTGGTGATGGGTCTCCAGCCGCATCGCCCAAAAATCCCTTAAAAGCCCCAATACCGTTAGTCGCTTCTTACGTACACCCATCGGTAGAAACGGGGTAGTGCTATTCTAAGCCGACACTACACGGCAATTCATTTCAGTGATGTCGATTCCATGAAATTAGATACAAAACATATTTTAGTTACACCTGACGCCGAATTTCCATGGCTTTTGTTAGCTTATGATAAATACATTTGAATTTAGCACCAGTCTGCGTTTTGCTCTTTGTGTTAACGACGTTTATGCATAGTTTGGAATATAAAATATGTCAAAATCAAATTTGTTTGTGCTTCTGTGTGGTTTATATCATATCTGTGTAAGTGTGCTATTGTATTTTTTTGTGCTGCCGTTTTATATGTAGTTCAGTAGACGAATTGCTGAGTAGATTTCGCTAAATATATAATATATTATAAATATTCATCTTAACCTAGTTAGTTATAGATTGAAAATGAATTGTCAAAATACGTTATCCTGCGCCATGATTGGTCGATTCAATGTTCCAACTTTCCTGTCAACTGGTGGCGTTTAGAGTACCCACGTTTTGCTTGGACAGTATACTCACGTGATAGAGGGCAGGCCTATCGCTGTTTTGTACGAATACACTGTCACATGACTAAGTACAACTCGGCCATGTAGGTTTCCTCACGATGTTTTCCCTCACCGTTAACAACCATGGTAAGTTAACCACACATATAACTTAAGCAAAGACAATTGGTGTAGGCCCGACCCGGGATTTGACATTACGACTATCTGTATTGACGAACCAATACGAAAAAGAGCAGGTGAGCAATCTGAAATCAGCATTAAACAAGTACAATATTACTAAACCAACTAGTCATTTTGCAAAAAACCTAGTAAGATTAAAAAATATTATCACCGTTGTCGAATTATCCGTGTTTGTGCCTAAACCTAAACATCAAATCATCCCACGACATACATAAGACCTAAAATCGAATCTGAGATATATAAAATCCAATATTTTTCCACTTAAAAAAATTTCTCGTAATTCCAACATTGAATTTGTATTCAATATGAAATGGTATAAGTCAAATTCGCTTGCGATCTTGTTCTAATGTTATGCGACTGAAGTAAAGAGTGAACATGATTTAACGTGGTATTTGACATTCAACTCTTTGACCTTTTCAGATAGTCAATGCATTACCCAAGGTTATTTATAAGTTATATATAACGACGTGATAGCTCAATGGGTAGAACACCGGTTAACGGTTCAAATCCCGGGTTGGGCCTACACCAATTTGTCTTTTCTAAAGACATATGTGTGTCTAATTTATCATGGTTGTTAGCGGTGAGGGAAAACATCGTGAGGAAACCCACATGACTGAGTTGTACTTAGTCATGTGACAGTGTATTCGTACAAAACGGCGATAGACCTGCCCCTTATCACGTAAGTACACTGTCCATGCAAAACGTAGGTACTCTAAACACTAGGTGACAATGTCACGTGATGTTCAGAAGTATTAGTACCTCTGACAACCCCTTCGAGGTGTATTCGTACAAAACGGCGATAGGCCTGCCCCCTATGTATGTATGAGTATGATTGACGTCACGGTCGTTGAACTGTCATTACACGTAGTCGCTATTTTTTAATTTAAATAATAGTATTACAAACTAGAACTTACGTACTTTATAGTGAAGTGTTCCGAGGCAAATCGTTGTCAACTACACATATAAATAAACAACGGATAATAACTTGTGTTAGCAAAATCACTAAAAAACTTATCGATCAACATTGGTGAGTTAATTGTGACTACCCACGGAATCGTACAAAAATATAAATAGTGAAAATGACTAAGTGTGCAGCGTGTAATATTGCTGTTTCGCGGGGAGAAGGCGCTCAATGTCCTAAATGTGCCGCAATCTATCATCGTTTATGTGTGAACATTGCAACCGGAGCACCATTGCGGAAAGATTGGAAGTGTCCGGAATGCACAAGATTCGCACCAACGGATAATGCAGCCGATACTCCTGTAAAGGGGATATCCGTTAAACTACTTTCACCCAGCGTTAGTGAAGATATGATTGAGGACTACGTGAAGGATATTAGTGCTGTGCCCTCTGGTGCACAGGATATTCGTTCGGTTTCTAACTTTGGCGATGATTTAAAAATCATCATGTCCGAGTTGAAAACCATACGCCAAGAGTTTAGCGATTTTCGTAAAGAGATTGCAGATATGCGCGCGTCAATCTCTAGATATGATGAAAAAATAGAGCAGCTCGACAAACGTATTGGTGTAGTTGAGAAGTCAGTAGCTCAAAGTACTGTTAGTGAAGCCACCAGGTTGCTGGAGAACGCCGTACAGGAATTACAAGACCGGTTACATGAACGAGAACAAGACCTTCTTAGCAACGACATCCAGCTGACAAATATTGTTGAACAGCCTGGTGAAAACACCGCCCATTTGGTGATAATGGTTGGTACAAAGCTGGGTGTGCAGCTGGACGAGCGCGACGTGGTGAGCTGCGAGCGCGCGGGACCGCGACGCGACGGCGACCGGCCGCGGCCCATCGTGGTGCGGCTGGCACGGCGCGCCACGCGGGACGCCGTGCTGCGCGCCGCGCGCGTGCGACGTGGAGCCACCACCGCCGACCTGGGGCTGCCCGGGGAGCCGCGACGGTTCTATGTGAACGAGAGGCTCACGCGGGTGAACCGACAACTCTTCCAGCAGGTCCGGGAAAGGGCGAAGGCAGCAAACTGGCGCTTCGTCTGGACAAGGGAGGGACGAGTCTTCGTGCGGCGGGCGGAAGGTGAACGAGCTCAAAGGATCAGACGCGTCTCAGATATTGATAATATTTTTAAATAAACTAAAGTTAGTATTAATTCTTAGTATAAGATCAATTTTTATTTCAATCGTTTGTTTACTTTATGTTTTGTGTAATCATGTTGGAAAGAAAGTCAAAAATAGAGATAGAACTATTTTACGTACATTAATTATAGAAGTAATAGTGTGTTTTTTAGATTTGTTTTTATCGTTTGGATTGTCCACACTGTGTAGTGTTATTTCAACACAAGTATACCTGCGTAATAATTTTAAACCCCACACACAGAAAGAGATTGTTAGAGGTACCTACATTATTTTCAACCTGATAATAAGTAAACCTAATTACTTATTATCAAGCAAGTTAAACATAAATATTGTAATGGTATTATATTTTATACGTATAAACGAGCTTTTAATTAGTGTTATTATGTATGTTATTATTATAACAATGGTTTCGTATTTTATATATTTCAATGAGCGTTTTATTTATTCTATATTATACTATAACTTATTATACAATTCGTTGGAATATAGTGTTTTTGTAGTCATCTATTTATCATGCAATATATATATATTTATTTATTATTTTAATGATTCCTTCTAAGCATATTCAGTTGGCATTATTCAATGCGGGCTCTTTGAGTACGGGACATGATGAACTAGCTTCTATCACTTTTGACTTAAAGCCAGATGTCCTAGCGATCAACGAGACTTGGCTGCGGGCGGGGAAAGAAGATGTTGCCCCTACTTTACCGGGGTACCGACTGCGACATGTACCGCGATCAAGTAACGTGCGGTCGCGCGGGGGCGGGGTAGGTTTTTATATAAGACAGGGACTCAGTACCCGGGTATGCTCGCATCCACCTGCAACCGCGGTCGAACAAATGTGGCTACGCCTAACTGTAAACAGCTGCCGCCTTTTAATAGGCACAGCCTACAGGCCGCCATGGCAGGATGCTGAAATATTTTTTGACGCAATTACCGACTCTATTTCGTCTTTTACGAACTATGACAGACTAATATTACTCGGCGATTTTAATATAGACTATAACAATGTAAATGACCGGAACTATCATTCTTTGATACAATGTTTAAAATCTATTAACTTGTCTCAAGTAGTTACAGACCCGACTCACTTTACTGACCACAGCGAGACTACAATAGACTTAATCTGCACTGACTGCCCTGTTCGTAACGTGGCTGTTCATCATGTCCCAAGTCTTGGTCGCCATGCTTTTGTTACAGTAGAACTTGACATCAAAAAACCAAAACCTGTAACGAAAACCATTATATATCGCCCATTATCTGACATTAATATGACCAATTTTAATAAAGATTTAGCTGAGATAGACTGGAACTTAATTACACAGATGAATGACGTTGACCATATGTTAGGGACTTTTAACGACTTAATTACTATGTTGTTTGACAAACATGCACCTCTGAAAAGGATGGTAATAAAAGAAGGTCCAAAACCATGGTTGACTAATAACGTAAGACTTATGATGCGACTGCGTGACAATGCTCATGGAAAGAGTAAAATGACAAAAGACATCAGACATATACAATATTACAAAGACTTAAAACATTTAGTTATAGAAGCTATATATAATGAGAAACGGGCTTTTTTTGAGAATACTATTAACAAATGTGCAAAAGACTCCCGTGCACTCTGGAAAAATTTAAAGCGTACTGTACTTCCTAACAAAACTACAGAACTACCACCCCATTTCTGTGACCCTGAGGAAATTATTACCCATTTTAGTAACATTCCTGGCTCAGCTAACGCTAAATTATCAGATTTGACTTACTTTGAATTTCACAGACATGGACAAAATACTTTTAGACTACAGACAGTGACGACAGACAAAATAGCGAAAGCTATAACTAGAATTAAAACCAAAGCCAAAGGACTTGACGAAATTAATATAGATATGTTACTTTTAACGCTACCGACAACACTTGACGCAGTGACTGCTATTGTTAATAGAAGTATGGTTACTAACAAATTTCCAACCATTTGGAAA
This sequence comes from Bedellia somnulentella, assembly GCA_963576735.1. NCBI lineage: Eukaryota > Metazoa > Arthropoda > Insecta > Lepidoptera > Bedelliidae > Bedellia > Bedellia somnulentella. The sequence goes on along the minus strand of OY755194.1, from coordinate 8,719,089 downwards.
ATAGCGAAAATATCACCATTGCCTAAGAAACCTAACCCAGTCCTTGTATCCGATCTACGAGCAATTAGTATCCTGCCTTGTACATCGAAGATAGTGGAACGGGTCGTGTATGATCAACTTGTTGAGTACCTGGAGGAAAACAAAATACTACCTGATCCTCAATCTGGCTTTCGGAAAGGGCGATCAACTGCAACAGCTCTCTTAGACGTAGTTGATAATATACTTTATGACCAAAATGAAGGTAAGAGTACTATACTTACTCTGTTGGACTTTTCCAGGGCTTTCGAGTGTTTATGCATACCCCTGACGCTATCTAAGATGGCGTATTACGGGTTTGATGCTGCGACGATTCGTTGGTTTGACAGTTATCTCTCTGGTAGGTCGCAATTTGTGGAACTTCGAGGCAGAAATGGCAGCACAAACACATCGTCTGCTAATGAACTAACACGAGGAGTACCGCAAGGTTCAATTTTGGGACCTCTTTTATTTATATTGTACACAGCAGATATAATCAGCAGTATAAAAAGCAGCAAATTTCATCTTTACGCCGATGACTTACAACTGTATATCTCGACTGTACCTTCTAAAGCTATGGAGGCTGCAGAAGTACTCAATGCTGAGCTAGAGCGAATTGTTGCCTGGTCGGAGAGAAACTGTCTTGTCCTGAATCCTAGCAAGTCTAAGTACATGGTACTTGGGACTAAGTTTCAGATTCGTAATACATTGAATGTTCTTTCGGCGAATAGTATAGCTATCAGGGGACAAATCATAGAAAGGGTTGAAGAAACAAAAAACCTCGGCCTTCTGATGGATGGGGAACTTCGGTTCGAAAACCACGTTTTGACAGTAGTAGGTAATTGTTTCTATCGGCTCAAAGTACTTTATAATATTCGTGATTTTTTGAGTGTGGATTTGCGTGTTCAACTCTGTGAATCGCTAATATTATCAAGGTTAAACTACTGTGACGTTGTCTATGGTAGCTGTATTCTTGGTCGATCACAGAAATTGATACAGCGTGTGCAAAACGCATGTGCACGTTTTTGTTTTCGTATCCCTCCTCGATCCCATGTCACTCCGTATTTGGACGACGCTAGACTATTGAAAATGCAGTCACGTAGGAAACTACATCTTGCAACGCTGTTGTTCGGTGTAGTAAAGTTTGAAACTCCAAGATATTTATTTAATAAATTTCAATGGTCCAAGAGTAACTACCATTTTAAAAGCAGAGCTATCTTACCAATGCACCGCACGGCAGCGTTTCGAGGCAGTTTCAGGTTTGCGGCGTCTAAGTGCTGGAATGACCTTCCCCCACCTATCCAAAATGCTCCCAGTAAGTACACTTTTAAGCGAAAGCTTAAAAACTACTTGCTGGTTAAGCAAAATCCTTCATTTATTCCAGCACGTCCTTGTTAACAATTATTTATTTATTACCAAATCTGTTCTTGTATTTTATTAAATTTTCTTTGTTTATTTATTTTTTCCTTTTATTAAGTAAGTACTACAACATAATGATAATTAAAGTTTACTATAACTATTATTTATTTATTAATCTTTATTAACATAACTGTTTTTACAGTTTGTCTGCAGGTGGAGTCTCTTATGTATTTATATTTATGTATTATGTATGAATATTTTTAGTATATAATTATATGTGTAGTTTTTATACAATAATTTAGTAACGCGGTACTTTCTACTGCTATTATTTATACGAGTATGTTATAAGTTTTCTGTTTCATTATGATATTGTGACGTCTTTTCTTTTATATTTTTATTTTGGGGCTGACTGAAAATCAGTGTTGTGGGGTATTCATTTACTTCACAACGATAATGCTGAGGCAGCTTCCAAATTCGTTGCTACTACGCAGGTTATACGGCTATAGTTTTTTTTTTCTGTTATATCTTGGAATTAGTGTGTATGATATTGTCTTTTTATTATTATTTTTCTATGTGTTTGTATTTACTTATTTTTGTGCTGTGTCTTCCTTTATACGTGTGTAGCAGCGAATAAATGTTTTTCTTCTTCTTCTTCTTCTTCTTCTAAAAAGGAAGATGGATGAAACAATTCATAATGACAAAGATAATATTTTTTTTTTTTTTAAAAACAATGGAAGATAATCGAGGAAAACGAACGGCGCAGATGGATGAGTTACGTAAAGAAATATTTGCATCAGATGATCCCTTGAAAGTTTTTTTTTGTACCATAGTACAAAGCACACTATTAACACTCCAAAGAGACATAAAAAGTGATACAAAATAAAATAAAATAAATGAAACAAATGTGAATAGGTCCTGCCTCAGCTTATTTTTGTGCGTTTTACACACAACACTGATTTTCAGTCAGGACCCATTTGGAGTGACACATATAACATACATTTCATGATACATAAAATGATTGACAACAAAATAATAGTTAATTAAAACGAAATACAAAAAATTCGATCAATAATCTGGCCATACCCGCACACATAACTTGCACTCTTACTTAAAAAAAACCACATAATAAACAAATAAAGAAAAATACTGACAATAAAAGATAAAAATAAATAAATATAATAATTGCATAGGTACACTCTTGAATGTAAACATGTACATAAATACACATATGTATACATGAATACATACAGGGTGTCAAGTAAATAAACGATTCCAACCGTTAACCACCAATAGAGGACCCTGTGAAGTGCCCGGAAATGCAATTTTTTGATTATATTAAACCTGGTTTAGAAATAAGCCAGGTTTAAGTTGTCCTCCTCTTGCTAACCAATTCTCCTCTAATCCTCAATTTTTGCTAACCAAGCTATTCTTTGCTTCATTAGGGGTCTAATAAAAAAAAAATGCCGATATCCCTATTTTTGCCCTCTTACCATAACAAAATAGCCCAAAGGAATTTAAAAAAATAAAAAGCAACTTAAACCTGGCTTATTTCTAAAATAAAAAAAATTGCATTTCCGGGCACTTCACAGGGTCCTCTATTGGTGGTTAACGGTTGGACGTTTATTTACTGGACACACTGTATAATTATATCCTATTAAAAGTGTAAAATGCACGTATATAATGATATATTTAGAATTCATAAACAATAAAGTATGCATATATAAAGCGTATACACGATATAAATTGGGATATGTAGGATTAGGGTCAGGGTATTTAGGGACGTATGTTCTGTTGAGTGAGTAAGTAACCTTTAAGCTTGCGC